>JAWPHD010015443.1:0-55336 GCA_037043455.1 Cyrtodaria siliqua | reverse complement strand
GGAGGGTGGACCTGGTTCGGAACCTGGGACAGTTCAGTAGGCCATTTGAGCGTTGTACTGACGTCCCGATAGTATTGTCAGGAACTTTGTCCATCTTGTCTCTAACATAGAGACTCTGTCCTCCAACCTCGGTCCTGGGTTTTGGGGAGGATCTCTACGGGGACAGAGCTGGACTCGTGGACTGCCGTACTTTAGTTGTTTCACATATTGTGTCCCACAAGGCTTCACGGTCCGGCTCCGTCCTTAGAGCAATAGATGGCAGTTTGGTTTAGTTGATACCACCGTATTGCGCTACGGGGCGGCTTCAACAGTATCAGGCTCTCGAGTTTTAACCTGGTGGCCCCGTGCTTTTGTTTTCAAAGCCCTGACAGAGGCGCACTACTGCCAATTTGGCAAATGTGTACGTCTGGCAGGCCTTTGTAAGCGCGGCACGCCAAGTCATAAATGCGGTCTGCCCAGATCCTCGAGGTCCTCTTTTGGTTTCCTGGACCTCGGACATAATTTTGGCCTCAGTGCCTGAACCAAGTCCTTATTTCGAATCTTTATGTTAGTCGCTGAATGACTTCGGCGTAACTAATTGATTCGTTCCTGTTTAGAAGATTGGGTCAAGTACTTGCTTGCCTTCCTTCCAAACTCCAAGTCAGTGCTCCCGTTTCATAACCGGTGTCCATCCATCCGCATGCAGTGTAGCTTGTAAACTCCAGCAAGAAGATCTCCTATTCCGAGGTTCCGTCTAAACGCTCAGTGTTTTGGGAATTTCGAATTTCCGCGGAAGTTTAATACCCTGTGCGTCTTTAGGTGCCCTGGTGCTCTTAAGATTTTGAGCTGGACAGACTCTCTTACTGTGTTAGCTAATAGCTTAATCAGTACAGTTTCCGTATTCTCAATTCCGGGCTGATTGTCCTTTATTTAATTGCATTTTGCATTTCAAACGTGGTCGTACCCGGGGATGGTTTATACTCCGTGAACTTAGGCAGGCCAATTTTGGGCGATCTCCACCTTTTTCCTGGTTCACGTTGAACTTAGGTCCCGTTTTTGGGTTTGGCCCCTCCCGGCCTCGGAAATGTACTAATTTGTTCGGTGACCCTGGTCCAATGATAATCTGCTGCTGACCTTTTGGGTTGACTTTATGGGGCTTAAGGCTTTTGCCCCTTCGTCACTGGGTTGGTGGTTCCAATGTCCCAGTTTATCTGAGGACATTGCCCATCTCCATCGTACCCAGAGGTGGATTACTTGCTGGTGCAGCTAGGTCATCCTCTCCCCGCTTTTCCTCTTTTAAATTTTGCATGGAGGATAGGGCCTCATTGTGTCGGCTGGCACATTGACGGGACAGGTTGCCATTTTTGGAAAAGTCAACTCTGTCCAGCCAACTCGTCCAGTCACCCTTAAATATGGGAGGAGCTGATTTTCTGTCTACTAATGTTACCCATTGGTAGGACCTGGAATTCTAGGATTCTTTCAGCCATCTTGGTCTCTGGGACACCCGGCAGTTCATTCAACTCTGCCTCCATGCAAAAATTAATCTGAATTTTTTTTGTGTCATTTTTTCTTATATTGAGTACAACAGTACGAATTTGTGATTATTCAATATTGTGTATAGTATCAATTTCACACACCGTAGTTGTGAATAATTAATACAATCGGCAAATGACTACAAAATAATAAATGTATTGTAACAAATTCACACCGTAGTTGTGAATAATTGATACCACAAAGAAAATTAATCAAATAATATATTGTACAGCTTCACACTATAGTGTTGTGAATTATCTGTACAATTATGGACTTGTGTTATTGAACAATTGCATAAATAATAGGTTAGTAAAAAAACATTCCACAGAAACTTGATAATTTTATTCAAAATCAAATTCAATATATGTGAATAGAATGAATTATTATAAAAAATATTTTTTTTAACTCTCCCTAGACTGGGAATTGTGATTTTCACATTACAACACTATAAAGTGTGAAAGGTTGGAATTTCACCATGCCACCTGGGAATGATAAATAGATATTGATGGAAAAAAAATAAATATATAATTAAAATAACTTATTAGATTTATCATTTTGGTACTTTTTGGTTCATTCCGCCAGTTCCTGTCAATGTGGCCAGGCAGCCCGGCGGTGAACGGGGAAAATTCAAAAATAAAAACTATTCCAATTAGTTTGTTCAATTCCTATTAATAACAAATGAGTGTGGCAAGATCCACACTAAAAAATAATTATTGTAAACGCTGTAAACAGCGACCGTGGCGTGATATTTCTAGCGCCCAAATGTGGCGCAAAGCACGCAATTTACCCCACCCACTCAGAAAGTGTGTGGGGTGCAACAAGTCCGCTTTCACAGCGTGCAAAAAGCATAAATACCTTCCTCCGCTGGGAGTTCAATTGTCGCAGTGCCATTGTTGTAAAAGTGTCTGTACATACTTACCAAGTATTGGTTCCGGAACGGAGACTTTGGCAAGTAGGAATGTATAGGACGTGTTTACAGGTTGGTGTGTGAGCTCGAACTGCTTCTAGCGGTGAATGGTGACGTAACCCCGCATTCCGGCGCAGGCGCAATGGATAGGCCTGGATTGCAGGTGTCGAGATCCGCCAGTGGTAGGTATTAAAACAAGTGTAACGTTAAGTGAGTTATTCCCCCCTTTTTCAAACGGCGCCATTACAGATAATTTCTCCGAGAAAGTAGCTTGGGGGCAACGAGCGACAGTTTTATATGGGAACGGTCAGTAGTAGTTTGTGAATATATTTCACATACTTTGGTATGCTTTTCTAATGTTTAACACTACTTACACCCCGCACGAATCTGAAATAAGCTCTAAAACAACAAAGACGTAAAAAAAGTTACTCAGCCAGTAGTGGACTAGGTAAAATAGGCAAAATTTAAAAATAAATTAAATTAAATATAAAAACAAACAGTTTTGTCCTTACAATGTATTGATAAATATTTTGGTGTTTAATTCATCAAAATCCCGCCAACAAATAATGGAGTTATAAGGTTAAACTTGAGGACCTATCAAAATATTGTCCTGGTCATATGTAGTTTTGCATAAAAACGTCCGATAAATAGACCTCAGTAGTCCGTCAGTTTACACAGCGGTGTACTGTGTGCTAATTAAATCTAAAACAAAAAACCATTTATGGTTGGGTTGTTTGTGTCCTCTTGTGCTCATTTGCGCCTCCTATTGGTGACAATCAATAAATGTTTTTGATTGGTAGCCTAAAGTAGCTTGACATGTGGGTATGTGTGATTTTCTTCGATAATGATCACAAAGTGAAGTTATTCAGCTCTAAAAAATAGGTGTATTTTTCTATCAAATGAAATCTCAGTAATCTGGGACTTTTCCACAAAAAAAATTCGAACGATAAATTATGACCTTTGAACTTACTTTTACGCACAAAAATTGGTTACTTGTAATTGATTGGTTATGATTAATTAACTTTCAAAGAGCACCTGTGTTTGTGGAATACACAAAGTCAAGGCGCGCCATTTTGGTATTCATCATAAATTGTCGATTTCATTTAATTTATTTAACGTCACAGACAAAAACTTTTTATTTTTATTTTTAAATAATGTTTAAATTCAATCTTTTTTCTTTATGAAACTTTCATAAAAATAATGAAATTAACTACATTTATGGCAGTAAAACGAGTTTAACTAGTTTAGTTTACATTATGGACAGATTAAACTGTGCAAAGCGCAGGATCGTTTGTGGTACCTAGCAGTACATAATTCGCCCCACGGAAGTTTCGTCCTTGTTGTGTAGATGTACTGCGTCCATTATAGGCCTGCTCCACAGACGCCCAATTAATTAATCTGTCATCTGCACCATTTTTAATGTCAAAGCACGAAAGTGAGTATTTTTTCCTCCATAGAAAATTGTAAAACACAATCAAACAAACAATCGCGCCTCCCAATATAAAAATAATAATAGGGTCCTTCTGTATCCAATGTAAGAAAAAAACAGTCCTTTTGAATGACATCACTTTCAATTTTTGGACACATCACCCGGATTAGGATTTAACCCCATTTTCTATCACAGGTAGCTGTATTAGTTGTTTTGGAACTAAACAAAAATACAGTGCTTGGGGTGTTATAGGAATCTTTGGTAGTAAGAAACATTTCCTTTTAAATTCCAATTTTCTCAGTTTAGGAAATTTAGATTATTTTAAAACTTTCCGGGATTGAATTAAATCATATAAGCATACATTTATTCAACGGTGAAATATTTGGGACATTTTTTCCTTTGCAAAATATTTCACTACGTGCAACACCTTTCAGAAAAAATGATTCTATACTACCTGAATGAAGTGTGTTTTTGAAACGAAAAATTCATACTGTCACAATAAACCCAGAAAATAAATATTTATTGTTTTAACAAATGTTAGGGACAAAAGCCAAAAATGCAATCATCAGTTAAGGAAACTTTTTGAAGTTTGGCACTTTGGATAAAATGAAATTAGTAAATATTGGTGCAAAATGCCTATTAAAAAATCAAAATTCAGGACATAATTTTAGAGATTTTGCTATCATACAACTAAAAGGGTAAATCTAAATCAGAAATTAAATAAACATTTTCCTTTCATTTTAAAATTAGACGTTTAACCCATGTGATTCTATACCCTCCCCCCCCCCCCCCCCCCCCCCCCCCCCCCCCCCCCCCCCCCCCCCGAACCCCAAAGCCACTGTATATAAAAACAAAAAGGAAAAAACAGCATATTTTAAGTTTTCCTGAAAAAATGTTCCAGAGTACCGTAACTGTAGTTAGAGCAATTTAAAAAATGGTACATCAACATATTGTAAGTCTAAAGATAACCACTTACACCTTAACACTGTATATACCAGTCCTATCACCTTGAAATACAGTAAACAAATACTTTCGGTTTCGATTCAATTTTTTTAATGCTTTGCAAGATTTGAACTTTTGATAGACGCAGTCATTTCGGCGACGGCCGGTTCTTATGCAGAACCCTGATAAAACATTTCTTTTTCCAGATTTTGTAATATTTCATGAGTAAATTTCTCTCAGCGATCGTGTCAGATATACATTATTCTTTGTTTTGGTACCATTTTCACACTAGCGTTTGTTTAGTGCAGTATGATGGGCCATGAAAAGTCGCCCTAACTACAAATCAGTAGTGTATTTACTATTTTACTTATGGTTCAGGTAAACTGGCAAAAAAAAATAGGTAGGTTGATAGGATTTCCCCCCCCCCCCCCCGCAATAATGAATTCTATTTTTATATCGTGATTTACGATGTTTACGATTTTCGTAACCTTTTCAAAGTACAGGTGCTCCAGGGAGGAGACATTATTGAAAAAGTAAATAAAACTGTTAATTCTATATAAATATAACCACTTTTAACATTTATTGTCAAAGCAATTCATATTAGTTCTCATAATTATTTAATTTCCTTGTTTAGCTCGACTGATCTGATCAGAGATTCATCAGAGCTTTGCCCGTGGTGCGGCGTCCCTCTGTCTGTTCATAAACTTTTATTTGTAGCGACTACTCTCTAAACTACTGGATGGATATCATGAAACTTTACAGAAATTTGGCCTATGAAGTCCAACATGGCCGCCAAAGCTAAAAATAGATTTATAAAATACAAGTTGTTGGTCCTTGTCAAAAATCGTTTTGTTTGACGTTTACACATGGCTGCCAGTGGCCATCTTTGTTTTACATAGATTTATATTAGTAAAAACTTGTAGCGGGACTACTCCTCTGAACTACATGTACTGTGTCAGATTTTCATGAGAAACTTTACACGAATGTTGCTCTTGTTGTCTAATTGAATCCTAGCAAAATTTCAGGTCGGGCCAGAAATTCAAGATGGCCACCACAGCTAAAAATAGATTTTTAAAAAATAAGTTCGTAGTGATTACTCCTTGAAAAGTATAAGTGATATTGATATGGGACTTTTTCTAAAATGATCAGCATGACATGATGTTGATCCCTAGTCGAAAATTATTTTGATTCGACATTAAAACATGGCTGCAGTGGCCATTTTTGTTAATAGAGTTATATAGTAAACACTTGTAGTGACTACTCCTCTGAAACTACTTGACGGATGTTCATCAAACTTCACAGGAATGTTGCTCTTGATGTCTAGTTGATCAAGAAAAATTCAGACTGGCCAGAAATTCAAGATGGCCGGCCACGGCTAAAAAAAATGATTTAAAATAAATAAATTTGTAGCAACTACTTCTTGAAAACTGTAAGTGATATTGCTATGGGGACATTTTCTAAATGATCAGCATGACATGATGTTGATCCTTGTCGAAATTTATTTCGATGCGACTTTAAACATGGCCGCTAGCGGCCATCTTTGTTTACATAGATTTAAATTGTAAAAACTTGTAGCGACTACTTCTCTGAAACTACTGGATGGATATTCATGAAACTTTACAGAAAGTTGCCCATGAAGTCTAGTTGATCCTAGCAAAAATTCATGTTGAATGCAAAATCCAAGATGGCCGCCAAAGCTAAAATATTTTTTTAAAATAAAAGTTTGTAGCGACTACTTCTTGAAAACTATAAGTGATATATTGATATGGGACTTTTTCTAAAATGATCAGCATGGACATGATATTCATAAACTTTCACATGACATCAGCAAAATAATTTGACCAATCAGTGATCAATAAAATAAAAGACCTCCACATTCTGGTAGGGGGTAAACTCGGTGGTCTTATCGTTGGTGCTCAACTGACTTTAGCCCCTTTGTAAAACTAGTTTGTAGTGATAATTATATTAAAAGCCTTTATTTTTTATGTACATCTACGTATCTTCTTTTGGTGTTGTCTGATTTTAAACACCAATATGGATACATAAAAATTTAAATCACGGTCTAATATTTTCATTTTTCATATAGAGTTTGAGGATAAAGTCCGGATAAACTCCTTTATTTTCAACCTACCGGAAGTTGACCAGATGTTGAAAGTTATGAATTGGTCCTTGTCAAAAATCATTTTGATTCGACGTTAAACATGGCTGCCAGTGGCCATCTGTGTTTACATACAAGTTATATAATGAAAACTTGTAGCGGACTACTCCTCTGAAACTACTTGACGGATTTTCATGAAACTTCACTCTTGATGTCTAATTGATCCTAGCAAAACTTCAGATCGGCCGGAAATTCAAGATGGCCGCCACGGCTAAAATAGATTTTCAAAAGAAAAGTTTGTAGGAACTACTTCTTGAAACTATAAGTGATATTGATATGAGACTTTTTCTAAAAATGATCAGCATGATATGATGTTGATCCTAGTCGAACATAATTTTGATTCGACATTAAACATGGGCGCCATTGGCCATCTTTGTTTACATAGAGTTTGTGTAGTAAAAATTGGTAGCGACTACTCCTCTGAAACTACTTGACAAATTTTCATGAAACTTCACAGGAATGTTGCTCTTTATGTCTAGTTGATCCTAACACAATTTCAGGTCTGCCGGAAATTCAAGATGGGCCACCATGGCTAAACATAGATTTTTTAAAACAAATTTGTAGCGACTACTTCTTGAAAACTGTAAGTGATATTATAATGGGACTTTTTCTGAAATGATCAGCATGACAAGATGTTGATCCTTGTCGAAAATTATTTTGGTTCGACATTAAACATGGCTGCCAGTGGCCATCTTTGTTTACTTAGAATTCTATAGTAAAAACTTCAACTTGTAGCCACTACTCTCTGAAACTACAGTGCTCAAAAAATAGGATAGCCCGACGCCCGGGGCTCCTCAAAATCATTTCCGGGCCTGTCTCATTCTGCAGAAAAAAATCACGTCAGGCCTGTCTTAAAAAAAAAAAAAGAATCCCGAGAATTGCTACCCGATCTAAAAGCAATCCCCAAGACCAGATGCCGTCATGTAATAATGACAGGTGCATTGTGTATTGTGTACTCGTGAAAGCACTTGCAATAAACAAATCAACTAATTAAATGTCCTCTGTCTATTAATTACCTAATCCAATCGGGCGAGGGCTCTCAGTATGTTATCACAGTTTCGTCACAGGTCCCAGATTTACAAAATATGAGTTTATATTTATACGCTCTGTGAATGGACAGTTCTGTGAAACAAGGTTACTGGGATGTGAAAACCCCTTATTGTCGTAAAATTACTGATTGGAGATAATTGGTGTTGTTATAAACAGATTAGCGGTGAATTGTGATGAGCAAACACTGCTCCCAAATTAATGATGGCTGTTCGAAGGATTGAGTTAATCAAATTGCTACCGAACACAATGCGCGCGACAGGTAAGTTTTAAAATCAATAGCCTTTGACTTGCGTGATGTTTTTTGAAGTTTGTGTCGCTAATTTAGCCTATTGTCATAACCAATTACGTCAATTAAAAATATCTTAATTATTATACAAACAAAAATAACAAAAGCAATGTTTTATATAAATAAAGTTACAACTATTCAGGATTTATTGTTGTTTACGATTTATCTTGATCAACATGTTGAAATTTTTTAAGCGTGTGGGAACTAGGCAGTGATATGATTATGAAAAACGAAAGTAGGGAAACGTAGTGATAGTGTAAAAGAAAGCCGCAAACGCAATATTGATTGTGTTAGTAATTGCCCCAAGGATAAAAAGTATGATCAGGAGAGAGAGAAAACGCGCGTATCAATCTGCATGGCAGGGACACATTAAGTGGTTAAGACATGATCCAGTGTGTGAAAAATGTTTTGTACATACTGTGAAAAGTACCCAACACTGGCAGGGAAAAATGTGTTTGAGATGGGGACTGACAGATACAGATTTGATCCTATTAGGTCCCATCAAACCGGATCAGCACACAGAGCTTGCACTACACAATATCTCCATGACGAAGAAGCAAGTGCATGCCAAAGAAGTCGGGACCCACACCCGTGAAGATAGCTGACACTGCATGTGGACGGGATGCTTTTGAAGTTGTCAGAAGAGAAAATGAATAGCCTGCGGATACTTTTCAACAATGCTTACTACCTTGCAATGAACTCGAGACCTTTCTCAGATTTTAAGGGACTTTTTGATCTACAAGAACTTAATGGACTTAACATTGGGAATATTTACCGGAATGATATGGCTTGTAGAGAATTCACGGATTGTATTAATGCAGTGATCGTTCAAAAGAAAAAGGATATAGTGGGTAGGAGCAAATTCGTTTCGGTGTTGGCGGATGGCAGTACTGATGTTTCAATAAATGAACAGGAGGTTGTGTATGTTCGGTATGTTCACGAAGGGAGTGTAAGGACTGATCTAGTGGATATAGTCAACTTGAAGTCATCTGACGCTAAGGGGTGAAGGAGGGATTAGACACAGCTGTTACAAAACTGGATCTTACATTTGCCGAATTAAGTGATGTGACGAGTGAACCGCCGACCACAGTGTGCGCCATCTTTGATGGAGCGTCGGTCATGCAAGGACTAAAGAACGGCACCATGAAGCTGATTCTGGATGACGCCCCTTGGACAATTCCCACCCACTGTGTGGCCCACAAGCTGGAACTAGCTGCACTTGATGCGGTGAAGAGGCATACATATCTCAAGAAATTCGAAGACATAGTGAAGGGAATTTATTGTTTTTATCACTTTTCACCCAATCGTCGCCGGGAAGTCAAAGAAATCGCAGACATGTTGGAGTCGAAGCTGTTCCACATCAGTGGTATAAAGCAGGGCGCTGGCTGTCAAGCAAATCCAAAGCTCTCCATGGACTGCGCAAGATTATCACAGTGATAAGGACCCATCTGGAACATGTTGCAGAACGGAAGTCGTCAGATGAGGCAGCCAGGGCCAAGGGGTACCTAAAAGACTTAACAACAACGAAGTTTATGACCATGCTCCATGTGATGTGTGATGTCACCGAGATCCTCCCGTCACTTAGCCAGAAATTCCAGGAGATCTGTGATGTGTACCCTGCTGCTGAATCCACTATCCTCCAGCTGGAGTCACTCAAGCATAACAAAGGCAAATATATGAAGGTAAATAATTTTATTGGTAATTAACTACATACAGTAATTTTTAATTTATGAATGCAAAACTATTGTTGCAGCTGCTCCAGTTGATAAAATCACTGCTTTATTTTCTGCATAGCAAATGACTCAATAAATTAATATGTATTTACAGATTTAATACAGTGAAACACACACAGGTCAGCCTGTCAGTCGCTTCCAATTCAGGTTTTATTACAGATCTTTCACAATGTAATCATGATTTTGTTTAACAAATCCTATTTCTTCTCAGGATTTTGAGAATACACTTGATGGGAAGACGTTCCATGACATGGATTTGAAGGGTGGCCTCCCAGGCGATTCTCTGCTGCAGGACCTTGTGGATGACCTCATCACTTATATTGACAAAAGGTAATCACACCATGCACACTGTCCAATTCTAGGCTATATACAAATGTCAATAAATAATCATCTCACTCACATTACATATAACATGTTTAAGTGTTTAAGTATTATTAAAGTTTGTGTGTCAATATACTTCATCTACCAGGTCCTAATTATTCTCCTCTAGCATTATGCATGCTAATTTAATTTGCATAATTAATAATTGTCCAGCATTTCAATTAGGATGTCAAACTATGCTTAAATTTACATAATTACAATTATTTGTAGATTGAAATATGTGCAACTAATGCATGCTTAATATTAGAAATGCTGAGCAAGTATAAATTATTTATTTTAACGTATATAATTTTCAATCTCGTTCTAGGTTCGACAACTTCAACAGGAGTCCACTGAAGTCATTTCAGGCCTTCGACTATGAAGAGTTCGCAGAGGAGAGATCTCAGCTAGCTTCACATAGACGGGTTGAGATACAGCAGCTGCTGGACCACTTCTCTCCCATCTTCCCCGAGGCAGACCACGAAAACATCCTGAATGAATACACAGAGCTGAAGGTGACTCTCAAGAGGTACAAGCGTCGAATACTCCAAAGCAGGAAGTGTACGCCAGCATCCTGGAAGTGACATTGTCAAGTTGTTGGATATAATGCTGGTATTAAGTCCCTCAACAGCTGAGTGTGAACGCAGGTTTAGCCTTATGAACAGCGTTAAGACCGTGAGAAGGAATTGCCTGACTCAGGATAGTCTCCGGGTGCTCATGAACATCCACTCGGCTCAGAGACTGACTAAGCAGGACATTGTTAGTGCCATTATTCATTGGTTGGGTTGTGGACTTGGAGGTCGACATTTGAATAGTTGAACTATGTGTAGTGTGTAGGAGATCAGAACCATGTGTAACATGTGGGACTAGCGTGTTACCATTGTAATATCATTTATGAAGAGTGCTTAAGAGTGTCACTATGATTGTCAGTATGATTGTGTTATGTAAATTGTTTATTGTGTTTAGCCTAACCTTACCATTATGATATAATTTATGAAGAATGCTGAGCTCAAGAGTATGATTGTCAGTATGATTGTGTTATATTTATTATGTATAGTATGCTATTAGCTATATATTTATCATGCCATGAAATAAAATATAGGTTATAATTTATTGAATAGATGAACTATCAGTATGTGTATAAGTTCTGAAGTGCACCATGTGTAGGATATCCATGTGTAACTTGTGGGACTAGCGTGTTACCATTATCATTTATGAAGAGTGCTCAAGGGTATCATTGCGTATAGTAACTGTTTGCCATTAGCCATATATTTATTATGTCGTGAAATAAAATATAGGTTATAATATAAGTTAATTCTGATCATGTTAGGGTTGTTTTGTTACTATCCTTATAGGATTTTGCCGTTACAAATATTATAATTGACCAATAATTTACGAAAAAAATATGGGGCAATTTTAATCCAATTTTAATCAGGGCCTGTCCATTTTAAATCAGGTCCTGCCCATTTGCAGATGCAACAAGCCCTGGGCCTGTCTCTTAAAAATGTTTTCTTTGAGCACTGAACTACTTGACAGATTTTTATGAAACTTCACAGAAATGCTGATCTAGCTATCTAAATCTATCAGTAGAGCTTCAAGGTCATTGACCTCTTGTTTGGGTTTGCTTAACTTGCAGTTGATAGATAATAATGGATTAACACCACTGTTCCTTGATCTACGAAAATTTACATTGAAGACTTTTGTTTTGTCTACACTGTCTACACTGTCTTGTCTATTTGGGCGCTGAAGACAGGATAATAGCGAGGATTGTGCGCACATAAAATCGATTCAAGCTAACCAATAGGCCTTATTGCCTACTGACCGTTCCAAGTCGGTAACCGTCTTCACCACCATTTCTGTTGTTTTTTGTCTCTTTCATTGTAGTTTCAAGTCCTTGTTTGCAGTACAGTGCGGACCTACGATGCCATTGCGTTCGTACGCTGTGGTTTCTATAGGACAATATATATCATTTTCCAACGCCAACCTATCACTGGTGTTTTTTTCTAACTTCAGAAAACTGAGTTACTGTTTCATCTTGTGTAGATATCCTGCTACCAGTTTGTGTGGGACGATTACATTGTGACCATGAATACAACCAGTGACAGAATCCATCACAACTATAGCAAGAATGTCGCTTCCACTGTGTTTGGTAACTATCTCCTATAACAGATTGCCTTCATGGTCGAGAGGGTAAAAACCTTCTCGCCTTTCACTGCTGCAAATTCGAATCCCACTGGAAGCTCGACTTGTGAGAAAGTAGAGTCTTGCAGCTAGTGGGAGTTATACAGTATTATACATTTAACTCCAAACAATGTCCTTTCACAGAGCTTTCCATATTAGATTTATGTTGATGGTTAAATAGAAGCGTTGTAGTTTTGGGTGCTCGGTGTCGCTTTCCAATACATGCATGCCTATGACAAGCTGAGTATGAGCAGTACTCGGTTTTATCTGTTGTGTATGTATTAGGCTTAAAAGAAGAAAGTGTTCGTTTCTGCTAACCCGACCCACCCTATTATTTAGCTTTTTTTTTTTAAAAAACCAACAAATATTTAAAAAATATTCAAAAAGAAGAAAAAAATGATAATAAAAAGTTGAACCCATGAACCAACGTTTCTTATGGAGGGGGGGGGGAAAAATGCCTCCAGTGAGATTTGAGATTTTCATCCGATCTTTACCAAACTTTAACGGGTTGTTAATATCAATGAAAGCTCACACCAGTTCGAAAACCAGCCAGATCGGGCCATTAACAGCGGAGTTATGGCCCTTGATTTAGTTAAAAATGCCTTCATTTTTCATCGGATCTTTACCAAAAAAAAAGAGAGATATAAAAATCGGACAGGGAAAGTAGCATTCAGTAACTACAGTCAACGGACAGGGAAAGTACCATTCAATGACTACAGTCAACCACAAAACACAAAAAGAAACACGCAAACAAACAAACGAGAATGCAAAGGTAATAAAAATATGCAAACGACATCACAAACACGAAAGGGTTGTCAATAGGGCTTCCGCCTTGGTTTAAACCAGGTTCTAGGGTGCACCAATCCTCACACTTATTGTCATCCCAATTAAAGGGGACTGTAAATCAAGAAATCCCCTAGAGAAATATTCTCTTACCAACAAGGCAGCATAAGGCAATATCAGTAAAACACCTAGATGCTCGTGTATATATAAATACAAAACAAAAAGCCTAGAAAGCCACACTGAAGGTACTCGATGAGGTACTCGATGACTTGGCAGAAGCCAGATCAACAAGAGAATAAACCATTGAGGGCACGACAAGACCGCGGACAAACATCAAATGCCACCGTCATAATGGGCTTTAGGTAGGCATCATCATAGGATCCACAGCCTGTCCGGTCATCGTACAATTAAAGAGGAAAGCGTAGTGGCGATCTGTAAAAGGGTCCACCACCAAGCATGCAGTACGTTGCAAAATGATAGGGTCATAACCTCTTTTGATAAACATTTTAACAAGCTTAACAAAGATAGTATGAAAGTGATCATGACCAAGAACCTTACGAAGTTTGTAAATCACATTACCATAGAAGTGCGGTTGTGATAGTCCTTGTCGCAGAAGAGTCCTTAAATTGCTTTTATATTTGGAAAGAAGATCAGGGTTATGATAATAAAATTTTGCAAAGGTTTTACGAAGTTTATGGTAACGGTAACCCTGATGGAGTAGCTTTTTAGTTATACAAAGATTACGAATATTAAAGTCCTCAACTCGAGTACAAGCTCTTGAAAAACGAATAAGTTGAGACAAATAGACCCCATAAGAAGTTGCTCGGGGAACCCCATAAAAGTGGGGATAATTAACAATGTCAAAATTAAAACCATCTCTCTTGCCATAGATTTTGCTAATATTTTCACCATTTTCAATAGAGAGATCTAAATCAATAAAAGAAGCATTATTACCAAACTTTACCAGATTGTTAATATCAATGAAAGCTCGGACAAGTTTGAAAACCAGCCAGCTGGGACAAGTAACAGCGGAGTTATGGCCCTTTAGTTTAAAATGCTATATGTTGGCTCGTTAAGACGATAGGGCCTTCATTTTACTTATGGCATGCCGAGTTGTCCGTCCGTCTGTCGTCCGTCCGCCCGTCGTTAAATTTAGTCTCGTTAAGACGATGGGGCTTTCATTTTTCATCTGATCTTTACCAAACTTTACCAGATTGTTAATATCAATGAAAGCTCGGACAGCTTTGAAAAACAGCAAGATCGGAACAGTAACTGCGGAGTTATGGCCCTTGATTTAGTTAAAAATGATATATTTTGCATCATTAAGACGATAGGGCCTTCATTTTTTATCTGATCTTTACCAAATTTTACCAGATTGTTGATATCCATGAAAGCTCAGGCATGTTTAAAAACCAGCCAGATCTGACAGTTACAGCGGAGTTATGGCCCTTAATTTAGTTAAAATGCTATATTTTGCCTTGTTAATAAGATAGGGCCTTCATTTTTCATCTGATCTTTACCAAACTTTTCCAGATTTTTTAGTTATGGCCCTTGATTTAGTTTAAAATGCTGGATTTTGTCTAAAACTTTCAAAAAACGTAATTGCAGTCACTTGCTTCATTTATTTTATAAGAGACATGTTAGCCAGTAGAGTGTCCACAGGCCCTCTTGGGCCTCTTGTTTATCTGATCTTTACCATATAAGAGCTGTTTTAGCCAGTAGAGCGTCCACAGGCCCTCTTGGGCCTCTTGTTTGTGTTCATAATGGCCAAAGAATACTGTGTAAGTATGTGGCCATAAGGAGATAAGGACACTGAAAGTGTGTCTTCTATTATCATACTCTTTTTTTTCTAGACCTGATAAGTATCTAGTCCACGCTAGGGTCGTATTTCCTAGGTGCAGGAGAAAACCTTGTTCAAGGTTCCTGATATAAAATTAATTCAATTGTAATTTAATTATAAATTAACACTGAGATTATCGGGAGCAAATCTATATAGGGCAGATCCATGTAGGGTAGTTTATAGTAGCAAATTTATTCTAGTTACTCAGGGAGAACCTCGGGTTCCTGATAAGTGTAAAATATTTGCTGAAGTATAGTGATTTATAGAGTTTGTTAATAAAGTGCTAGAATGGATTTATAATTCACTTGCATATTTAGAGTTTATCAACTTATTCTAGTACATTTTCGACTTTGTTGATTTCCTGAAGTACAACAATTGTTGATTTCCTGAAGTACAACAATCCACACCCCGTGTACGGACCTGGGGAGAAAGTAGCCTCTCCCTTAGGGATATAGCACCGCTGTGTCAGATTACCTTTAAGTGACCTGACGTGGCGCTGCTCAAGCCTGGCATAACTTGTCATAGACTGGTAATGCCAGTTAGTTTGTCCCACAGACATATACATACACACACTAACATTGCTGTGCCCGGTTGCTCACAAGTGACCAGACGAGGCATTGTTTATTTTGAGCATAATTGGCCAGGCTGGAAATGCTAATTCGTATGTCACATATCCACACTCTCACTCACACATTCAGATCGGCTACAGATGCACTGAGTGTTCTTTTAGTGGGTGCATTAGTCAGAGATCCGACATTTCTAGGTATTTTGTGTGTAGCACTGCCTGGATAAAAATGTAAACCTATTAAACTGGAAGTTTATTGTAAAACAGTTCAGATTTATTTGAGTTACAATTGTTACCTTTCTTATGACATACTTTTATAAAAGCTTCAGTAAAACTGTAAACATTCTTCCGTGTGAGCAAACCAGTGAATATAAGGATTGTCTCTTGTATCTTGCAGATCAGAAGCTCCAGCCCATTTCTGGTGGCCAGAAAACAGAACATGCTGATTGATAAAAACAGTAGTCTTGACTCATGGGATGCCCCTTTCTTGGACACACTACAGACATAAGAGTTTGGTGTAGACCGTACAGTAGCAAATCCTGTGATGCAGCATATCCTAGAGCAGCATTTAGGCATGGTGCCACACATACAGATATGTTGACAGGGTAGCACCGTGGTGTAAGGGTTAGCATCGCGGCTTCAATCCCAGCCATGACCTGATCCCTAGAATGGCCAGTGCAATAAAGCAAGGATAAATAAATGCTTATACACAGACATGTTCACAATTGGAAAATGTACAGTTGTAAATCTTGAAACCACAATACAGAACATTTTGACACAGTTGATTGAGACTGGCCATGAAGTTTTGCTGGTCAGAAGTGAAAAAGATGCTGCATTGAGCAGTTCCAATGTATCGGTGATTCTGATGTTGCAGGTGATTAGCAGAGGTCCACAGTTTCGGTGTATCAGTGATTGAGGAGTGGCTGTGGTGTTAACCTTTCGATACACAAACCCAAAA
Source organism: Cyrtodaria siliqua (assembly GCA_037043455.1). Taxonomy (NCBI): domain Eukaryota; kingdom Metazoa; phylum Mollusca; class Bivalvia; order Adapedonta; family Hiatellidae; genus Cyrtodaria; species Cyrtodaria siliqua. The sequence continues at coordinate 38,632 of JAWPHD010015443.1, read as the reverse complement.
ATGATCCTGTGTTATTGCAAACAATCAAACATACAAACTTTGATTTTGTCAAGATCCTGTGTTATTGGAACAAACTATAAACACCATCTTGAATTTCAACATGAACTTCAGAACTTAAATCACTCTGTGAAGAAAAGATTGTTGTAGACGTTCTCGATGATAAAAAAATATAAAAAGATCGGACAGGGAAAGTAGCATTCAAGGAGGACAGTCAACCACAAAACACAGAAACAAACACGCAAACAGACAAAAAGAAATATAAAAAGATCGGACATGGAAAGTAGCATTTAAGGAGGACAGTAAACCACAAAACACAGAAACAAACACGCAAACAGACAAACATGAAGGCAAAAGCAATAATAAATACAAACGACATCACAAACACAAAAGGGTTGACAATAGGGCTACTGCCTTGGAACGGTCAGTGGCAAAGTAGGCTGGGGGTTTAAACCGGTTCTAGGGTGCACCAAACCTCACACTTACCCTACTGTCATCCCATTAAAACAGGACAGTGTAAATAAAGAAATCCCCGCCATGATCTAATCTCTAACCAACAAGGCAGCATCAATAGGCAATATAAGTAAAACACAAATATGCTCGTGTAAATATAATACAAAAAACAATAGCCTAGAAAGCCACAATGAAGGTACTCAATGAATTTGCAGAAGCCAGAGCATTAAGAGAAAAACCATTAAGGGCACGACAAGAAAGATCATGGACAAACATCAAACGCCACCGTCCCAATGGGCTTTAGGTAGGCGTCATCATAGGGTCCACAGCCTGTCCGGTCATCGTACAATTAAAGAGGAAAGCATAGTGGCAGTTAACCGGCCAAAGAAAAATGAATGTTGCTGAACAACGAGAATTCGCATTATGAAATCCAACGACTTTTTTACAAAAAAAAATAAAAGAAATCTTCATTTTATTTGAAGTGACAAAATGTTGACAGATGTTTTGGGAAAATAGGGTATAGATGCTTTTCGAGAAATATTCCACTGATAAACGCGAATTCCATGAAGTGAATGAAGAACTTAAATCAGCTTCGATGCAAGACAGAGAAGAGCACAACAGATGACATTGGGATTACGTCATATGGATAAACAATCGTGTAGGACGTTGTTCCTTTGACTTAGAGACTCGTTACATTTCGTATATTATTGGTAGGACTGGCTTCAATGCAAGATAGCAGAAGAGCACAACAGATGACGGATGACATTGGGATTACTTCACAAACAATTGTGTAGGACGTTGTTACTTTTAACTTTAGAGACTCGTTACATTTGGTATGTTATAGGCAGGACTAGGTTCTGAAATCTATAATAAGTTACAAAGCCCTGCTTTCTGAATTTTACTTTAAAAAAACTGCGGAAAATTGAAGGGACAAGTTGATAATAAGATATAGTTGACTAACTGCTGAAAAGTCAAAGAATTGACAAGTTGATAATATAATGAACATTTAACAGGTGAAATAGTTGACTACAGTTCAGAGGTAAATGTATAGTTGAATACAATGCAGAGATATGACAGTCTCATCCTGTAAATATAGATTTAGCTGCATGACAACAGACATGAGGTAAGGAATTGTTCTTGATTCTCGTTCATGCTATGCTAACGCTGTTATGTAATTATACCCAGTAATGTAAACATTCAGTCATTTAACCTGCATGGAATATATATATATATTGTGGAAGTATAATACTGCAGGGTTAGCAAAGCATGTGGTTACTTTGATTGTTAACATCTCCGTTACTTGTTAAGATCTTGTGGGGAATATATATTTGCTCGAGTTACAGAATTCCTGATAGAAAGAAGAGAATATCTGAGTGCAATTAACCATGTTCGTGAAATAGGCATTACACAGTGCTCAAAAAAAAAATAGCCAAAGTCGACGTGGCATAGGGAGTGGTTTGTTTCGTTTTTGTGTCAACTCCGACGATGTATACATTATATGTGATGTATATATTTTTTTAAATGACTGAAGTATGCTATAGTATCAGGGCCTTCCCCAGGATTTTTTTAAGGGATAGTGGCATTTAATGCGTGAGGGTGTGGGGTGGGTGCGGGAGGGGGTCCCCTTCTGCATGTGAGGGGGTCCCCTCCTGCATGTCGATTTTTTTTTCATGTTTTGAAGTAAAATACGGGTTTTGGCATACACCTGACACATTTAAAACATGTTTTAAATATATCTACCAGTCTGCTATAGATAGTAAATGTAGATTTTTTAACTGTTTTTTTGTTTTGATTTTTTTTGGAAAAAGATGATAACACTCAGCTTTATACATCGTTTCCTTTGCTGTTCTAGATTTTTTTTTTATCTTGTAAACACTTTATTATAGATGTGGTGAAGTTAAGCAGGAGTAATTATATTATTTTTAAGTGAATAACATTTAAAAAAAACACACTTGAACGCAGTGTCATGTGTTTTTTAAGCATCCGAAATAAGGACTATCCGGATTTACATCAACTTTTTACACTGACATTGTCTTACAATAACTTAACGTCTAAGTCATGTTAACGGCATCAAGCCATTAGCGTTTTCGAAAAAAATAGGTAGGAAATGGTTATAAAGGTTATAAGTTTATTTTAAAGTTATAAAATTGCTGTCTTTATTCATAATTAATCATAATTAATCATTTTAGTTGATACACGGAAACAAAATCAAACCGGAAGTAACCTAAATTTATAATCTGCAACCCGAGATTCTTATAATTTTATGTGATTATCGAATAATTTGCGTTTGTGAGATTATTTTCTCATCATTATCTATTTAAAACGCGATAAAATGGATGGAGGCACGTTAATTCAACGCTACAATAAAATATAACAGAAGTAAATTGTTTTCACATTTGATGACGTAATACGTTTACAGGTCATGTACGCATGGTTGAATTCTTGAATAAGACCCTTAACACCTCTGCCTCTCTAATCCTTATGAAAACACTCCAATCAGGAGCTAAGGACGTATGCTTGTCAGGAGTTTATGCCTCAAGGCGTTATTTGATCAGATATGTCATTAATTAACACTGGGAAATGAATGTTTTGACCCACTTTTAAGGGATCGCGGCACGGTTTTAAAGGGTCGCGGTCAGATTAAGGATCGCGGCATGTCTGTTTCAAAAGTTAAGGGATCGCGGCGCCGCTACGCCATAAATGGCTGGGGAAGGCCCTGAGTATACTTGGATGCTGAGATAATATGTGAACTATACTACACAACACTGAGGGCAAATAGAAAGAATGATACATTTTTATTTTACTCTTATTCAATTTTTCTCTTATTCAATAATAATAATAATACTAAGCACAGTATTACACTCTTTCAAACACGACACTTTGATATTATGTTTATAAATATATGTGAGTCAACCAGGTTTTTTTTTTACAAATAGGGGAAGGCGCCCAGGCCCTTTCAGAGGGGGAAAAAACACGTGATTTTTTCGATTTAGGGGGAAAATTGCGTGCATTTGGTTGTTTTGAGGGGAAAATTAAAATTGATTAAAAAGGCATTTTAATCTTTAATTTAATTTTTTCAATAATCATGTTTATCCAATGATATGTTACTAACTTTAAAAAGTAGTCATTACTATAAAATACCAAATAAAGCATGAATAAAAAAATACTTCTTTATTTATAGTCACACTAATCAAAAAAATGATATCACTGACATTCCTTCCACAAAAACAAGCAAAAGAACATTAAAAACTGTCACATTTTAGGACAAAAAGAAAAACACTGTCATATCACTATTTAATTACATTGGCATGTCCCTATCTTTTTGTCCACGGAACAATTCTAACAGATTGTCATAGTCTTCATCATCAAAAGCTTCCCCAAGCCCACCAGCATACTCCTGGTAACACTGGATCCTCATAATCGCATCCAGGGTACCCTGGCCCAGTGTGATTAGGTCGGTGGCAATATTGTTCATAGCCGAGAAGCCTCGCTGTACCACAGCTGTTGACTGGGGGATCAGAAGCGCCAGCTTGTAGAACTCAAACACTCCTGGATAGCAGCTTCTCATTACGGAATCCTTTGCGTGCACTCCATTTTTATTTTTATTTTTTTTATAGCTCTATGTTGGACCAGACGGACCAGTAACAGAGGAGTTATGGCTCTTTATTTAGTTAAAAATGCTATATTTTGCCTCGTTAATACGGTAGGTCCTTCATTTTTCATCTGATCTTTACCGAACTTTAGCAGATTCTTTAGTTATGGCCATTGATTTAGTTCAAAAGCTGTTTTTTGTCCGAAACTTTCAGAAAAACGTAAATGGCAGTCACTCGCTTCATTAATGTTATAAGAGCCATGTTAGCCAGTAGAGCTTCCACAGGCCCTCTTGGGCCTCTTGTTAAAAAATAAGTTTATAGCGACTACTTCTTGAAAACTATAAGTGATTTTGATATGGGACTTTTCTAAAATGATCAGCATGACATGATGTTGGTCTGAGTCGAACATTATCTGGATTCGACGTTAAACATGGCTGCCAGTGGCCATCTTTGTTTACATAGAGTTATATAGTAAAATCTTGTAGCGACTACTCCTCTGAAACTACTTAACGGATGTTCATGAAACTTCACAGGAATGTTGCTCTTGATGTCTAGTTGATCCTAGCAAAATTTCAGGCTGGCCGGAAATTCAAAATGGCCGCCACGGCTAAAAATAGATTTAAAATAAATAAATTTGTAGCGACTACCTCTTGAAAACTGTAAGTGATATTGATATGGGACATTTTCTAAAATGATCAGCATGACATGATGTTGATCCTTGTCCAAATTTATTTCAATGCAACTTTAAACATCTTTGTTTACATAGATTTATATAGTAAAAACTTGTAGCGACTACTATTCTGAAACTACTTGACACATTTTTATGAAACTTCACAGGAATGTTGCTCTTGATGTCTAATTGATCTCAGAATTTTTTTAGGTCGGCCGGAAATTCAAGATGGCCGCCATGGCTAAAAACAGATTTTGTATAAAAAAAGTTTATAGCGACTACTTCTTGAAAACTGTAAGTGATATTGATATGGGACTTTTTCTGAAATGATCAGCATGACAAGATGTTGATCCTTGTCGAAAATTATTTTGATTCGACATTAAACTTGGCTGCCAGTGGCCATCTTTGTTTACCTAGAGTTATGTAGGGACTACTCCTCTGAAACTACTTGACATTTTTTTTATGAAACTTCACAGGAATGCTGATCACCTAGCTATTAAAAATCTATCTGTAGAGCTTCAAGGTCATTGACCTCTTGTTTTTAGCTCTACTGATCAGAGATCAGCAGAGCTTATGCCGTGGTGCGGCGTCCGTCGTCCATCTGTCCGTCCGTCCGTCCGTCCGTCCGTCCGTCCGTTAACTTTTATTTGTAGCGACTACTCCTCTGAAACTACTGGATGGATATTCATAAAACTTTACAGAAATGTTGCCCATGAAGTCTAGTTGATCCTAGCAAAAATTCATGTTGATGTGAAATCCAAGATGGCCGCCAAAGCTAAAAATAGATTTTTTAAATTCAAGTTTGTAGCGACTACTTCTTGAAAACTATAAGTGATATTGATATGGGACTTTTTCTAAAATGATCAGCATGACATGATGTTGGTTCTTGTCGAAAATCGTTTTGATTCAACGTTAAACATGGCTGCCAGCGGCCATCTTTGTTTACATGGAGTTATATAATGAAAACTTGTAGCGACTACTCCTCTGAAACTACTTGACGGATTTTCATGAAACTTCACAGGAATGTTGCTCTTGATGTCTAATTAATCCTAGCAAAATTTCAGGTCGGCCGGAAATTCAAGATGGCCACCACGGCTAAAAATAGATTTTTAAAAAATAAGTTTGTAGCGACTACTTCTTGAAAACTATAAGAGATATTGATATGGGACTTTTTCTAAAATGATCAGCATGACATGATGTTGGTCCTTGTCGAAAATCGTTTTGATTCGACGTTAAACATGGCTGCCAGCGGCCATCTTTGTTTACATAGAGTTATATAATGAAAACTTGTAGCGACTACTCCTCTGAAACTACTTGACGGATTTTCATGAAACTTCACAGGAATGTTGCTCTTGATGTCTAATTGATCCTAGCAAAATTTCAGGTTGGCCGGAAGTTCAAGATGGCCGCCACGGCTAAAAATAGACTTTTAAAAAATAAGTTTGTAGCGACTACTTCTTGAAAACTATAAGAGATATTGATATGGGACTTTTTCTAAAATGATCAGCATGACATGATGGTTATCCGAGTCAAACATTATTTTGATTCGACGTTAAACATGGCTGCCAGTGGCCATCTTTGTTTACATAGAGTTATATAATGATAACTTGTAGCGACTACTCCTCTGAAAATACTTGACGGATTTTCATGAAACTTCACACGAATGTGTCTCTTGATGTCTAATTGATCCTTGCAAAATTTCAGGTCGGCCGGAAATTCAAGATGGCCGCCATGGCTAAAAATAGATTTTCAAAATACAAGTTTGTAGCGACTACTTCTTGAAAACTATAAGTGATATTGATATGGGACTTTTTCTAAAATGATCAGCATGACATGATGGTTATTCAAGTCGAACATTATTTTGATTCGACGTTAAACATGGCTGCCTGAGTGGCCATGTATGTTTACATAAGAGTTATATAATGATAACTTGTAGCGACTACTCCTCTGAAACTACTTGACGGATTTTCATGAAACTTCACACGAATGTTGCTCTTGATGTCTAATTGATCTTAGCAAAATTTCAGGTCGGCCGGAAATTGAAGATGGCCGCCATGGCTAAAAATAGATTTTTAAAAAATAAGTTTGTATCGACTACTTCTTGAAAACTATAGAAGATATTGATATGGGACTTTTCTAAAATGATCAGCATGGCATGATGGTTATCCGAGTCGAACATTATTTTGATTCAATGTTAAACATGGCTGTCAGTGGCCATCTTTGTTTACATAGAGTTATATAATGGAAACTTGTAGCGACTACTCCTCTGAAACCACTTGACGGATTTTCATGAAACATCACAGGAATGTTGCTCTTGATGTCTAATTGATCCTAGCAAAATTTCAGGTCGGCCGGAAATTCAAGATGGCCACCACGGCTAAAAATAGATTTTCAAAAAAACAGTTTGTAGCGACTACTTCCTGAAATCAAAATCAATCAGTAGAGCTTCAAGGTCATTGACCTCTTGTTTAAAAATAAGTTTGTAGCGACTAATTGATCCTAGCAAAATTTCAGGTCGGCCGGAAATTCAAGATGGCCGCCATGGCTAAAAATAGATTTTCAAAATACAATTTGTAGCGACTACTTCTTGAAAACTGTAAGTGATATTGATATGGGACTTTTTCTAAAATGATCAGCATGACATGATGGTTATCCGAGTCGAACATTATTTTGATTCGACATTAAACATGGCTGCCAGTGGCCATCTTTGTTTACATAGTTATATAATGAAAACTTGTAGCGACTACTCCTCTGAAACTACTTGACGGATTTTCATGAAACTTCACAGAAATGTTGCTCTTGATGTCTAATTGATCGTAGCAAAATTTCAGGTCGGCCGGAAATTCAAGATGGCCACCATGGCTAAAAATAGATTTTCAAAATGCAAGTTTGTAGCGACTACTTCTTGAAAACTATAAGTGATATTGATATGGGACTTTTTCTAAAATGATCAGCATTACATGGTGTTGGTCCTTGTCAAAAATCATTTTGATTAGATGTTTAACATGGCTGTCAGCGGCCATCTTTGTTTACATAGAATTATATAATGAAAACTTGTAGCGACTACTCCTCTGAAACTACTTGACAGATTTTCATGAACTTCACAGGAATGTTGCTCTTGATCTCAATTGATCCTAGCAAAATATCAGGTCGGCTGGAAATTCAAGATGGCCGCCACAGCTAAAAATAAATTTTCAAAAAACAAGTTTGTAGCGACTACTTCCTGAAATCAAAATCAATCAGTAGAGCTTCAAGGTCATTGACCTCTTGTTTACTCATAAAAACGGTTTAAAACTATCATTATGTATTACATACAGAATTCTAGATAGTAGATAATGATAGCCAGAAAATATGTCTGCATATAAATATGTGTTTATAATATATTGGGTATTAAAAACATTGTTAATTTGATGTTGACCGACCTGCTACAGAATGACCACATGCAGCTGCAAACAATCAAATATACATATTATTTTCTTTATAAATCTATACTTTCAGTATTTGATCACATTAGTCAGGTGACGATGATGCAAGTCCTTATTCAGGATTTAAATTTATTATTTTACATCGTTTGATATTTTTAGCTCTACTGGCCAGAGGCCAGCAGAGCTTATGCGATGCCGAGTTGTCCGTCGTCCGTCCGTCCGTCTATCGTTAAATTTTGTCTCGTTAAGACGATAGGGCCTTCATTTTTCATCTGATCTTTACCAAACTTTACCAGATTGTTAATGTCAATGAAAGCTCGGACAAGGTTGAAAACAAGCCAAATCGGACCAGTAACAGCGGAGTTATGGCCCTTGATTTAGTTAAAAATGCTATATTTTGCCTCGTTAATACGATAGGGCGTTCATTTTTATTCGATCCTTACCAAACTTTACCAGATGGTTAATGTCAATGATAGCTCGGACAAGTTCGAAAACCATCCAGATAGGAGGGCCTTCATTTTTCATCTGATCTTTACCAAACTTCAATGAAAGCTCGGACAAGTTTGAAAACCAGCCAGATCGGACCAGCAACAGCGGAGTTATGGTCCTTGATTTAGTTAAAAATGCTTCATTTTGCCTCGTTAAGACGCTAGGGCCTTCATTTTTATCCGATCTTTACCAAACTTTACCAGATTTTTTTACTTTTTTTTCTTTTATTATTTTTGTATTTCTTTATTTTTTTTATATATATTTATTTTTTATTTTTATTATCTCTACTGGCCAAGTTTGAAAACCAGCCAGATCGGACCAGTAATGGCAGAGTTATGGCTCTTGATTTAGTTAAAAATGCTATATTTTGCCTCTTTAGGACTCACACCACTATTATCTCCCTTGAATACTGTGGCATACAGATGAAAGAGGTAGCTAAAAAAAAAACAAGTTTGCTTTTCTACATTTTACATGATACATTGATTTATCTTTACCAGGTTCTAAATCTACAGCATTTTAGGAATAGATCACAGAAATATGCATGTTGATATAAGATTCTAGCTAATTCTGCCTCATTTTACATCATGGGTCTAATCACCATGGGGTTGTATTTTTGTCTAAATTTTGATACGTGTCACGCAAACATGAAAATAAAAAAAGTTCAATCTGGTAAATATTTGTTAAATGTGTTTTAAATTGCAGATATTGGATCAATGAAGAATTTAAGCATAAATACATGTTGTAAAATCTGTTTATCTCTATGCCACAAACAAAAACATTACAATGGAACCCTATGGAAAATTAATTGTGGTGTGAGCCGTTAAAGACGATAGTCACTCGCTTCATTGATGTTGTTATAAGAGCCATATTAGCAAGTAGAGCGTCCACAGGCCCTCTTGGGCCTCTTGTTTAATATATCTCATCACTTTTCACAGACTTTTTAATTGCGTTTTAAATTTCCTGACTAAATATAAAATTCCCTGAAATAATATGATACTCTCACACTAGTAAACCGGCAACCGAAAGATCAGCTGGGTACCGAAAGATCAGCTCAAAGCAAAAAGGTACCCATCAACACTGGGGTAAGTATTTCTGCTCGTTGGATACGTTATTCTCAACATATTTACAAAAGAAATGGTTCTCCGTGTTGATGAATGAACGATACATGAATATGTGTAAATGTCTTTGCATTATGTCAAATATTTTGTGAGATATGGCAAGTTAAACGTTAATGTTTCCCAAAAAGATGTCAATTCTGGAGTTTATACCATAAATACTCATAAAATATTCAATACTGAGGTAAAACAGGTATACGATTAAAACAATTTATATTTAATGTAAAACGTATATAATTCTTACTGCAAGAATCCACGTATTAAAAAAGTTATGACTATTTAAACTACACCGGTCGGTAAGAAATTTCGCCCGAATGGCACAGTTCCGAAAATTATTGGCACCCCGAAAGATCAGCCCTGAAATCAACTTGGGAAAATCGCATTTTTTGTGACCAGACGGGTGTATTATTAGTATTTCATGAAATCACAAGAAATACTGGTTGCATTAACATACATTGCATCAGACAATTTACTGAAATTAATAAAACCTATTTCTTTAATCAAATAGTATTTATGCTTAAAACGACACGAATAAAAAAAATTCACGGTTATCGTCTCACGCGTTTGGGCAATGAGCAGTTTTATAAGGAATCTTGTGACCAGTCGTAAACCAGTGAAATTACTTAAAAAATATTATTCAATTATCGCCTGCTAATTAGGTCAATACGTAGATTTATCGACCAGAACAATTCATTTGACCAAGAACGAAGTTCGAGGTCGATATGACTTTGTTTCTGTTTACTGAAATTAATTCTGTTTAAGAAATTAGAAATACTTACCCCAGTACCTTTTTGCTTTGAGCTGATCTTTCGGTAGCCAGCTGATCTTTCGGTCGCCGGTTTACCAGTGTGACTCTGAAACGTAAAAATAAAGCTACATGTATCTTTGAAACCAATATCTAGACAATTTGTCTCAGTGGAGAATTATTTTCTTTCTTTTTGACTCTTTTATTTTATTTTTCATTATTTTTAGCCATTTGTTTTGGAGAAAAAAAAAAGGCTTATAGGTTGGTGTAAACAGGGCAGCAGGCGGGTGGTGGAGGGCGGTGACTGGGTTTGTCCGGGTTATCATGTTCAAAACAAGTCAACCGACGCAAAATAGCAGTCTTACCACCATAGCAAAATAGCAGTCCACCGCCATATGCATGCCATATTCAGGATGGTTAAAATTTTGTGCTGTTGATTTTATTAATATTGAGTTGTGCTCAACCCGGGGCTAGAGGGCGTGAGCGGTAGCTAGCATATTTCACTACCACTCATGAACAGTCTCAATCAAACCGAGACTGCAATATTTTGTATGTGTCGTGCTCGGCCGTTTCCAAAGGTCCATTATCATACTCTTTTTTTTTTATGGCACAGTGGCGTTGCTTGTGCAGTGTGGCGGCAGTAAAACGTCTCCCCGCGCTTGCAATCAGTACTGTTATTCATTCGATCTTTGGAGATCGCTGAGCCCGATACTTATGGTTAGTTATCGGTGGTACATTTTCAATTTCTTTTGTTTTCTTACTTAATTTTTGATTCGGTGGTTCCACTACTCCGGCCGATAAAAGGCTCTGGGTATTGTTTAACCACTCATAGGATATGTTGTCTGCTTTTTATAAGCAGGCTTCATAACCGCTGCTCCCTACTAAATTCCATTATGTTTATTTCGCTCTTCGGGGCATTTAATTTTATTAGATACTGGGACCATACGCCGTACGACATGGGGAATACATTTAAGAAGGCTGACTCCATGTCCACCGCCATATGCATGCCATCTTCGGGATGGTTAAAATTTTGTGCTGTTGATTTTATTAATATTGAGTTCTGCTCAACCCGGGGCTAGAGGGCGTGAGCGGAGCTAGCATATTTCACTACCACTCATGAACAGTCTCAATCAAACCGAGACTGCAATATTTCGTATGTGTCGTGCTCGGCTGTTTCCAAAGGTCCATTATCATTTTTAGCTCTACTGATCAGAGATCAGCAGAGCTTATGCCGTGGTGCGGCGTCCGGCGTCCGTCCGTCTGTCCGTCCGTCCGTCTGTCTGTCTGTCCGTCCGTCCGTTAACTTTTATTTGTAGCGACTACTCCTCTGAAACTACTTGATGGATATTCATAAAACTTTACAGAAATGTTGCCCATGAAGTCTAGTTGATCCTAGCAAAAATTCATGTTGATGTGAAATCGAAGATGGCCGCCAAAGCTTAAAATAGATTTTTTAAATTCAAGTTTGTAGCGACTACTTCTTGAAAACTATAAGTGATATTGATATGGGACTTTTTCTAAAATGATCAGCATGACATGATGTTGATCCTTGTCAAAAATCATTTTGATTCAACGTTAAACATGGCTGCCAGCGGCCATCTTTGTTTACATAGAGTTATATAGTAAAAACTTGTAGCGACTACTCCTCTGAAACTACTTGACGGATTGTCATAAAACTGTACAGGAATGTTGCTCTTGATGTCTAATTGATCCTAGCAAATTTCAGATCTGCCAGAAATTCAAGATGGCCGTCACAGCTAAAAATAGATTTTTAAAAAATAATAAGTTTGTAGCGACTACTTCTTGAAAACTATAAGTGATATTGATATGGGACTTTTTCTAAAATGATCAGCATGACATGATGTTGATCCTTGTGGAAAATTATTTTGATTCGACGTTAAACATGGCTGCTAGTGGCCATCTTTGGTTACATAGAGTTATATAGTAAAAACTTGTAGCGACTACTCCTCTGAAACTACTTGACGGATGTTCATGAAACTTCACAGGAATGTTGCTCTTGATGTCTAGTTGATCCTAGAAAAATTTCAGGTCGGCCAGAAATTCAAGATGGCCGCCGCAGCTAAAAATAGATTTAAAATAAATAAGTTTGTAGCGACTACTTCTTCAAAACTATAAGAGATATTGATATGGGACTTTTTCTAAAATGATCAGTATGACATGATGTTGGTCCTTGTCGAAAATTATTTTGATTGGACGTTAAACATGGCTGCTAGTGGCCATCTTTGTTTACATAGAGTTATATAATGAAAACTTGTAGCGACTACTCCTCTGAAACTACTTGATGGATTTTCATGAAACTTCACAGGAATGTTGCTCTTAATGTCTAATTGATCCTAGCAAAATTTCAGGTCGGCCGGAAATTCAAGATGGCCACCACGGTTAAAAATAGATTTTCAAAAAACAAGTCTGTAGCGACTACTTCCTGAAATCAAAATCAATCAGTAGTGCTTCAAGGTCATTGACCTCTTGTTTTTTTTTACTAGCCCCGGGCTTCGGGTTAGTGGGTTAATTCGAAGACTGTAAAACGCGCTTCATTAGTAGACAAAGTTGCAGTAAAATATGCAATGTTACGATCAAGTGCTCCAGCAGAACAACACATTTAGTAGCTCACTTGTGAAGACATCACCCTGCGCTGAATGCAAATTTGAAAGTAAACACTGTGAACATCAAAATTGTTGTGCGTAATGTTTTCCATTTTATACTAGCACAACCAATATTGCATCATGTTGTGTTTTCTGCATCAAAGTACACAACTGGCAAGGTCTATTGAAATTACAAACAGAACAGCACGAGAAAATATACTGATACGTATCATGAGACAGTCTCGTGTATTGCAATATACAGCTACACATTTTTTAACAGGTCCCCTTGCTTTATACAAGTTATAGGGCGAGTGCTCTACCAACTGTCAAATAAACTGAGCTAACCATGCCATCGGGTACTTTCCATCAGGTATACAATATCACCACACTATTCCCCCTTTTAACTTTTACAGGGATGGAAACTAACGGTTGCCCGTTCGCCCGGGACGACTAAATTTCAAGCTGGGCGAGTAGATTTCATAAGTCGGTAGTCCGCCCGGGCGACTAGCTTTTTTTCGACAAGCTAAAGTCGATTTCCTCGGCATTATTCGTCAGTGCGTTTACCCGTCTCGCATTTTTTGACCGAAGCCAATGAAATTGCATCATACAATCAGTTATCAACCAGCAGCCAATGAAATTGTTCGTTACGTATTTTTCTTAACAATATGGCTGCGCCCTCGTGACAATAACAATGCGCGATAACAATGTGGCGATACTTAGAGAACGTTGATCGCCCAAGTCAAGGCCCCAATCCAGATGAAAAAAGAAAGTGCAATCAAGAGTTGAATAAATCTAAACGTAAACGTGAATTTTAGTCTGGATGGACAGAGAACAGGCCTTGGTTAAAAAATACGGCGAGCGGTGTGTCAATATTGCATTGCGCAAGGTCTTCAAAATTTGTTTTTTTCGGGGTGTACCTCCATGAAAATTGACAGCATAAAGAAACACGAAGACACGGATAGCCATAAGCGGGCGGCGTGTATTGAACAGGCAAAAATCCAACCTAAAAAGAAATATAAAAAGATCGGACAGGGAAAGTAGCACTCAAGGAGGACAGTCTACCACAAAACATAGAAACAAACACGCAAACAGACAAACAAGAAGGCAAAAGCAATAACAAATGCAAACAACATCACAAACACAGAAAGGGTTGACAATAGGGCTACCGCCTTGGAACGGTCAGTAGCAAAGTAGGCCACTGGGGGTTTAAACCCGTTCTAGGGTGCACCAAACCTCACACTTACCCTACTGTCATCCCATTAAAACAGGACAGTGTAAATAAAAAATCCCCGCCATGATCTAATCTCTAACCAACAAGGCAGCATCAATAGGCAATATAAGTAAAACACAAATATGCTCGTGTAAATATAATACAAAAAAACAATAGCCTAGAAAGCCACAATGAAGGTACTCACTGACTTTGCAGAAGCCAGAGCAGTAAGAGAATAAACCATTAAGGGCACGACAAGAAAGATCATGGACAAACATCAAACGCCACCGTCCCAATGGGCTTTAGGTAGGCGTCATCATAGGGTCCACAGCCTGTCCGGTCATCGTACAATTAAAGAGGAAAGCATAGTGGCGAACTGTAAAAGGGTCCACCACCAAGCATGCAGTACGTTGCAAAATGATAGGGTCATAACCACTTTTGATAAACTTTTTAACGAGTTTAACAAAGATAGTATGAAAGTGATCATGACCTAGAATCTTACGAAGTTTATAAATCACATCACCATAGAAGTCAGGTTGTGATAGTCCTTGTCGCAGAAGAGTCCTTAAATTACTTTTATATTTGGAAAGAAGATCAGGGTTACGATAATAAAATTTTGCAAAGGTTTTACGAAGTTTATGGTAACGGTAACCCTGATTGAGTAACTTTTTAGTTATACAAAGATTACGAATATTAAAGTCCTCAACTTGAGTACAAGCTCTAGAAAAACGAATAAGTTGAGACACATATACCCCATAAGAAGTTGCTCGGGGAACATCCCCATCCAAGTGGGGATAATTAACAATGTCAAAATTAAAATCATCTCTCTTGTCATAGATTTTGCTAATTATTTTACCATTTTCAATCGAGAGATCTAAATCAAGAAAAGAAGCGTTGTTATCAGATATATTAGCTTTGTTAAGCTGAAGTTCTTTAGGATAAATATAATTAACCATAGTTGGAAAGAAAGGGTTGTCAATGTTCAATATGTCATCCAGATACCGAGAGGTGTCATTAAAGGCTTCAATAACATCTGCCTGGGTATCTGGTGAAAGACCCAACATGAAATCCCTTTCATAGCAAAATAAGAACAAATCAGCGACAAGTGGTGCACAGTTCGTACCCATAGGGATACCAACAATTTGTCTATAAATGGTGGTTCCATACCTGACGAAAATATTATCTAATAGGAAGATGAGTGCTTCACAAACTTCATAGCAAGTCCACATAGTATAATTGTCAAAACTGCCGTTAGTAAAAAACGCTTTTATATTATTACATGACAAAAATGTAGTATTTTCTCTAGCAAATGTTTTTTGAATAAGAGAAATTAACTTGTCTTTAATAAGGTGATGTGGTAAGGTTGTATATAGTGTATAAGTATGACTCCACAAAATCATGTTAATGTGTTTGTTAGTGTATCGAAAAGAAAAATACAGAAAATCTGGGCTCAAAAATTTTCAGCTTGGCAACCAAAATCCAGAAAATGGTTGCCCGTTTAAAAGTTAGTTTCCATCCCTGCTTTTATAAGACTGATCCTGCTCTTCTGATCTCTCTGACCACATTATTATTCTAGTTGCCAATGGTGTTGTAAACCAAGCTAACCAAATGTGACCATTATGCAACTCAAACCTGGGACACCTCGCTTACAAGTCATGCTCTACCAAATCATGAGGTAACCGGACCACTGGGTAACCAATATCACCACAATCATATAATGTCTATAGGTGGCTATGTCCAAGACTCGGCATGAGCCTGTCAAAATATCACACTTTATCATTTACAATACTATAAAATACTTATAAAATTAAAAAATATACAATACCTTGTATGCATGTTTGGGTTTAGGTGCTTTTGATGGCAGCCTATCTATCCCATTATTAGTGCGATAAAACCTAACCCGTCCATTGGTACTCATTTCCACTGTCGTTTCGTCCGTGAAGATGACGTTTTCAAATTTTTCTCTTGTGGCTAACATTCGCACTGCATAATCAAACCGTTTTCCAACATTCATATTACTAATTAACTGACAGTATTTCTGGGTTTTTCCGTTCCAGCCATGTTTTTGTCTGTAATAACTAACACATTTACGTGATACACACACATTAAATTCGACTTCAAGTCTGTCTTGAATTTGTCGCGACGTCAGTTCTGTATTCTCTTCCATCCACATATTAATGAAAGCCTCATGAATGTCAAAAAATGTCCTGCCTGCAGTTCGAGATCGCGGTTTTCTCTCAGAAATGACAGTAGCCTGAGTAGGCCTCCGATTCAACAGAAAACGAACTCCTCTGGCAGAAAAACTAACATGATGATTTACACATAGAAAGTCCGAAATCTGATTACTAGAAAATCCTTTCTTATTTAAATCAAACACAGTTTTTCTTAAAGTCACTGACAAACGAGGTCTCGGTGGCATTTTTGACAGTAAATAGGCTAAAGTTTAGAATCAAACTGGCTTACATAGTCTACACTCTACTGCAGAGACTGCAACTGAAGAAACGCCATTTTGTATCGTTCTGTGTTTTGACTGGTCAAACGAACTATGATGCAAAAAACGGGTCAAAACGCAAAAAAACGCGTTTCCCTCGTTTTTCACTTGAAGCATAGTTTGCAAACGGTAAGCAAACGTTTTCAAAACGGTAAGCAAATGTTTTTAGGTCAGCGTTCTTTTAACGTTTTGGAACGGCTTAACGGAAAACGAACGGAAAACGAACGATCGTTTAACGGGTTTGCAACGGCCGCGAAACGTAAAAACTCGGTAATAAAACGCTGCCAGGTCTGTGAAAGGCGGTAATTACGTGCTTTGCTCCTATGGGCGCCGAGAGATGGCTGGGGGTGGAACTCATATTTTAAATTTTACCTATATTAAGTATAAAAGCATTTACGAAGAAACATACATTTGAAATTTACCATTTAATTAATGGTGCTCTCATTCTGGACTGCGTTGACAATTTCAACCGTTTTGCAAAACAAAAATGTATCTAACACCTGATTGGTTAATTTTCAATCCATGTCGCGAAACAAAAACCTAACAAATTTCTGACTGGTCCATTTTTAATCCGTTTTGTAGACATAACCTTTTTCTACATAACTAATCTTTTGTTTTTTGCTCGACTGATCTCCTGATCAGAGATCAGCAGAGCTTATGCCATGGTGCGGCGTCCATCTGTCTGTCCGTAAACTTTTATTTGTAGCGACTACTCCTCTGAAACTACTGAATGGATATTCATGAAACTTTACAGAAATGTTGCCCATGAAGTCTAGTTGATCCTAGCAAAAATTCATGTTGATGTGAAATCCAAGATGGTCGCCAAAGCTAAAAATAGATTTTTAAAATACTAGTTTGTAGCGACTACTTATTGATAACTATAAGTGATATTGATATGGGACTTTTTCCAAAATGATCAGCATGACATGAAAATCATCCTTGTCAAAAATTGTTTTGATTCGACGTTAAACATGGCTGCCAGTGGCCATCTTTGTTTACATAGAGTTATTTAGTAAAAACTTGTAGCAACTACTCCTAAAACTGCTTGACAGATTTCCATGAAACTTCACAGGAATGTTGCTCTTGATGTCTAAATGATCCTAGCAACATTTCAGGTTGGTATGAAATTCAAGAAGGCCATCACAGCTAAAAATAGATTTTTAAAAAACAAGTTTTCACTTTTCATTTGTGCGATGACTGGACTACCTCTTGGGACTCTATGATTGTACCTACTGAAACCCCAACTAAGGGAGGTGGGTGCATGAGCTTACGTCCCTCGGGTTTTCTGGTCGTACCCTAGATTGGTCTTCTCTTTAGCTGCAACTATTATGGTTGTTCAGTACGATTCTGGATACATCCTGAGATGTTTATTATTTTGTATGTATATCTTTAGTTGGTTTCTCTGGATGTGGACTTTATTGTTAGAGATTTCCTTTTGATCGGATTTAGTTTTGTTTACACTGTCTTGTCTATGTGGGCGCTGAAGACAGGATAATAGCGAGGATTGTGCGCATATAAAATCGATTCAAGCTAACCAGTAGGTCTTATTGCCTACTGACCGTTCCAAGTCGGTAACCCTGTCTTCACCACCCTTTCTGTTGTTTTTTGTCTCTTTCATTGTAGTTTCAAGTCCTTGTTTGCAGTACAGTGCGGACCTACGATGCCATTGCGTTCGGACGCTGTGGTTTCTACAGGACCCTATATATCATTTTGTAGTGAGTACTTCTCGAAAACTATAAGTGATATTTTGATATGGGACTTTTTCTAAAGTGATCAGTATGGAATGATGTTGATCCTTGTCGAAAATTATTTTGATGCGACGTTAAACATGGCCGCCAGTGGCCATCTTTGTTTACGTAGAGTTATATAATGAAAACTTGTAGCGACTACTCCTCTGAAACTACTTGACGGATTTTCATGAAACTTCACACGAATGTAGCTCTTGATGTCTTATTGATCCTAGCAAAATTTCAGGTCGGCCGGAAATTCAAGATGGCCGCCACGGCTAAAAATAAATTTGTTCAGGAGATGAAATATATTATACTGTACAGGACGAGTGGCATTGACATGTTACTCGTCCTTATAGGATGTTTACTCGTCCTGCTCTGATTGTAAAAGATCACAAAGTAGTCAGATACCATCATTTAACACTATTATATATAAATAAAACAAAGGGAAACATCATAATGTGTTGTTTTTTTCTTTATATAAATCAATGAAAATTACGAAACTTTGACGAGTATTATAGATGACTATATATTCATATTTTATAGTTAACTACAGTCTGATCATGGCCATAACAGTTGCTCTGGCATGGTATATATTTCCCCCCTTTTCCTGTGAAAAATTCCCCTTAAAAAATAAAAATCATTTTTAGCTCTACTGGCCTTCTTCGGCCAGGAGGGCTTATGCGATCACTTTTCGTCCGTCGTTCGTCCGTCCTTCTGTTAGCAATTTTATAAAATCGACATCTCCTCTCAAACCGCTTGAAGGATTTTGATGAAACTTCATCACAGTGTTACTTGGGAGGGCCCCTCTCAGATTTGAATTTTTCGCAGCCGCCATGGCTAAAACTAGGTCAAATTTAAGGAAATTTCAAACGAAATCTCCTCCGAAACCTCTTATTCCATTCTACTGAAATATCACATACATGTTCCTTGGATTGGCCTTTATCAAGTTTGTGTTTTTCGTTATCGTTGATTATCAAAATGGCTGCCACGGCGACCCAAAATTTACATAGAGTTATATACGAAAAGGTTAAAAATGACTTCCCTGAAACCGCTTGAAGGATTTTGATGAAACTTAATCACAATGATATTTGGGATAGTCCCTCTCAGGTTTTTATTTTTTGCGGCCCCAGTTCTCCAAGATGGCCGCCATGGCTAAAACTATGTCAAATTAAAGGAAATTTCAAACGACATTTACTCCGAAACCACTTATTCCATTCTTGTGAAATATCATATACATGTTCCTGTGGTTGGCTTCTATCAAGTTTGTGTTTTTCGTTTTCGTCAAATAATCAAAATGGCCACCACGGCGTCCCAAAGTTTACATAGAGTTATATAGGAAAAGGTTAAAAATGACATCTTCTCTGAAACCTCTTGAAGGATTTTGATGAAACTTAAATCACCATGATATTTGGGATAGTCCCTCTCAGAGTTTTGTTTTTCGCGGCCGCCAGTCATCCAAGATGGCCGCCATGGCTAAAACTAGGCTAAATTTAAGGAAATTTCAAACGGCATCTCCGACGAAACCACTGATTCCATTCTACTGAAAAATCATATACATGTTCCTTGGGTTAGCCTCTATCAAGTTCTGTTTTTCGTTATCGTCAAATAATCAAAATGGCCGCCACTGCGACCCAAAATTTACATAGAGTTAAATAGGAAAAGGTTAAAAATTACATCTTCTCTGAAAGCGCTTGAAGGATTTTGATGAAACTTAAGCACAATGATATTTGGGATAGCCCTCTCAGATTTGTGTTTTTCACGTCCGCCAATCATCCAAGATGGCCGCCAAGGCTAAAACTAGGTCAAATTTAAGGAAATTTCGAACGATATCTCCTAAACCACTTATTCCATTCTTGTGAAATATCATATACATGTTCCTTGGGTTAGCCTCTATCAAGTTTGTGTTTTTCATTATCGTCAAATAATCAAAATTATTCAAAATGGCCGCCGCGATAACCCAAAGTTTACATAGAGTTATATATAGGAAACATGTTTCTTGGGTTGGCCTCCATCATGTTTATGTTTTTGAATCACATCATACAAGTAGAGCGTCTACAGTCCCTCTTGGGCCTCTTGTTTTATTAGAAAATGTTAATCTCCAATACAGGAAAACAGTATACTTGTATTCCCCTTCCTGAAGGCCCTGGCCCCAGTCACCTAAAAGCTGACTGGTATACTATTTGTATAACATCAAATACTGTAATGTTTGCGCTCCATGAAATTAGAACGGGAGCCGTATTTTAGAATGTCCCGATCTGATCTTTACCAAATTTTAACAGATTGTTTATATCAATGAAAGCTCGGACAAATTTGAAAAATAGCCAGATCGGACCAGTAACAGCGGAGTTATGGCCCTTGATTTTGTTAAAATGCTCAAATTTAAGGAAATTTCAAACATCTTCGAAACCACTTGCTCCATTCTAGTGAAATATCATATACATGTTCCTTGGGTTGGCCTCTATCAAATTTGTGTTTTTCGTTTTCATCGAATAATCAAAATGGCCGCCACGGTGACCCAAAATTTACATAAAGTTATATAGGAAAAGGTCAAAAAATGAAAATTTAATACTTGACAGCAAACATAAATACACTATTGAAGGTCATAAAGAGAATATAAAAATTCTCAGTTATAGATTATAAATTCTCTTTATTTACAACATATATACTAGCTCAGACTAGAGAGAACATATTAAATTAATAGACATTTGTGCATTATTTGGCAATTGTGCACTTAGTGCCTATAAGGCTATATGAAATGCACTAGAAATGCACACTTGACCAAATTAAAGCATTTGATGAGAAAAAAAAAAAGGTATATGAATAATGCATGTAGTATTTAGCCAATAATTTGTTAACACCATTCTTTAGTATGAAACATGTAGCCATGATGTTTCGATCTCCAGAAATTGATTTTTAAATAATAAAAACACACATCGAAGAAATTTGAAAAAGCCTTCAGCCAAAAAGACTGTTTATTTTCGAGACATTTTATGAAGCCTGCTAGACTGTTAAATTGTCGATATAATACATGTCATATATACAAATACTCATTTTCTATTTGGTTATACAAAGGCAAGGCAACCACACGGGGAACCACTAAATTGTTTTTACTTGCTAAATTGTTTTCTTATCATTTGTTGACATTAAAATAAATGAATTTTCATATATAATTAATCTTAAAACAAAACTAATTAGATGAGTTTTATGCTGCAACCACCATAAAATGTTGAATTGAAATCTTGGTGCTTAGCAAACATTGAGTAGTATATATTATAGGACAGACATGAATGAATTTATGCTCGGATATTCTGCAATATGAATTAAAACTGCTTTTACATGTACTTATAAGTTTGACTTTTTATTTACAAAGTTTATGTTTTAGATAATAAACTATTAATCGAATCTGCACCAGCCTTAACGAAACAAAATTAAAGATTAAGTACAGATCACAATTACCTGTAGTTAACTTCTGCTACACTAAAATGTCAAAATTAAATGAAATGTTTCCCTCTTTAAATTAATATATCTTGATACAACCTCATGAGGTTATTCCATGAAAACATACAAAAGGACACCAGGAAGGCACTTTTGAAACTAAAATACCCATCCATAGATGCAAAAATTTAGTTTTAAAGAACCAGATTTTTGGAAATAGTGTCAACACATAGATGTTTTTTAATTGCCGTCTAGGAGTCCCAGGTATGTTTAAATGGAATAGCTCTAACAATACTTAACCTTAATCGAAAACGAAAATATAAAGAAAAGTTAAATGTTCTAACATTTTATATTTATAAATCTGGGTTCGCTTTAGTTATATTCAGCTAGTGAATGTACATGTTTAATCTTATATTCCATTTCATATATACTATAAAATAATCTGAATAAAAAAAAATCTAATCCGCTCTTCACAGATATGCCTATTAATGAAACAATCTTAATTTGTGTTTGTTGCTCTCAAAGGATACACCTTTATCAGTATTTATTAACATGCAACACTAACGTTCGTTTAGTGTGCAGTGTGGCGGCTGTAAAAAGTCTCCCCGTGCTACGGAATCAGTAGTGTTATTTTTTACTGGTCCTTTGGGATCAACAAGCCTCAATATAGGTGGCTTTAAAGTAGAATACCGCTTAAGCCGGTGCTAGGAGTGCGTGAGAAGTGTTGTCTTCTATTCATTACTTCTCATGAACAGACTCACATAAAACCGAGTCTGCTGCTTTATTCTCTGAATTGTGTTTGTTGCTCTCAAAGGATCATCTTTATATGAACAATTTTGTTAATTTTAATATTTGTTCTATTATACTTACGACAAACATTCTACAATTGCAATATACTCAACTTGCCTTAATCCACGAAACGGAAAAACTTCCCCAAATACCCTTCCCGGGACTCTCCGGCACTCAAGGGCGCCGCCAAATACACCCGTACAAGCAAGAGTCACACAGAGTTACGTCCTCTTTCCGCAAATAAGTCCTAAATTTAAGGAGGGGTGTGGTAGTTAATGTTGTCGTGTAAGTATAATAGACAAATATTAAAATTAACAAAATTTTTCATATTGGGTCTATAGATAACTTACGACAACATTACAATTGCGACTTTAACACAATGAGCTGGGGTGGTACACAATGTAACCTGTATATGAGTGCCCGAATATGTAAAAGGGGGGATTAGAACAACTCTGAACAACAAGTAACAAAAGCACTGATCAAACCTGCTCTAATTACAAGAAATTAAAGCAGACGAGAGCATGAACCCCAAGCATACTTACACTCACCATAGCGTAATCTAGGGATCCTGACTGGCGATACAGCCAGTAGGGAGGAGCCTCTCTAAAACTTCTTAGATGGGCAGATGAACGTTACAAGGTGAATATGGGCATCCTCATAAGTCCTTCAATTCGGTCAAGGAACAATAAGTCCACCACCCATCTAAAATCATAATCGGCAATTTCAAGCTAATCTATGGAACAAGAAAATTTCTAGTATTACATAGATCATCTAAATAAGTATCGACCACTTGATTCAATACTTACAATAAACAGCTTCATAACTGAGCTGTAAATGTAACTATGAACACAAGATAACTGTGTGAAACATAGATAACTACAAACAATACAATATATGTATAAACCAAACACATTTGGAACATAGTGGTATGAAGTGCTTTACAAACCAAGATAAGTAAAATAAAAAAGTTAAAACTGCAACTGATTTGTATGCCTAAAGATACAGACTTGGGCAAGGCCCAAGTCAGCTAACTGGTAGAAGCAGCAGCAACCCCATGACTGACTGGGTAGTAAAGAACTGGACCCAGTGAAAAATAATAAAAGATAGAATATTAACAAATAATTTGTGAATTTTATAGAAAAATAAAGGCTCTGACTTGAGCAGTCTTATTGGAATTGAACTTAGGTATAAACCCAGACAAAAACCAAACAGATTGTCACTGGAATTATCTCTAGAAGGGGTTAACGAGATCCCTTTAGTAGCAGTGAGCCTGATGAACACTTCAGTTCCTAGAATGGGCTCACTAAATCTGAGCTACAAGGCTAAAAGAAAGATAGTCTAAAAGGGTAAGTCTATCTAAGATTAACCGAAAGGTTCAAAAGGAGGGCCGGAGAACAGAAGTCAAAATAGGAGGCCAAAAAAGAGCCACTTTAACTTCTAAGTATTCTTAAAACTAAGAAAGGGTGTGATATAAGCTCAAAGTGGGGAAAAAGAAACAAACCAACTCCGACTACAGTGGAAGTGTATAACAAACACTGCGTTACACTTATTCTGACCAGCTAAACCTCTGTGACCTCAGAGTAACCCAGTGAAGTGACCTCTAGAGGTACAAATTATGTGAGCAACTATTACAGCAGAAACTGAAGTCTGAAGATGTAGTTTGAATCGAACAAACGTGAGGTTGCATACTGATTTGGAATGAATCATAGTGGCAGAGGTAGACTGTAAATCCTGATAACCCCGCTTAGGGGTTGGGGTTACCGCAGTGGTGAAGAAATCAAGATGGACCAGAATTTTAACCTGGCATGAGTAAAGATGTGGCCTTCCAAAAGATCTAGCCGAAAAGAAAACTGTGTTTTCATACGAATGTGGCATATAGAACCAAATAATTAAATAGATGCCAGATGTATCTCAAACTGCCTGAGAGGAAAGACTTCAAAAAGAGGAAGTTCCGGCTCTTATGGCATAATTAATGTACGGATTAGAAGCCGGAGCTTAAAAATAGTATAGCTCTACCATAATGTTAGGAACTTACTCTATGCTGATAGACCTACTCTCTAAACTGATAGAAAACCAAGGAGAATGTATCCTGGTTCTAGCAATACATAAAACGAGGGGGTATGTAACAACAAATAGGCCAACTATCATAAAGTTACCCCTAAGGGCTAATGGAGAACGAACCCTGGCACTACAGCCCATTAACTGTATGACTGTATGGCGACGTGGGAGGGGTAAGGAATCTAGAATCTGGACAATGACCTTAGCTGCAAGAAAGAGGAGTGTGTTAGTCCTGCAACCGCTATCTAATAAGCTACACAAGGAACGCAACCCCAGAGGTAAGAGATGAATGACGAAGAAACTCCATCAGACAAGGCTTAGTCAGAGGAACCGCGAACAAACCCACGTAGGGTTGAGGGATAGCAGCTTTGAAGCCGATTAACTCCGAACTACTGAAACTGCTTGGAGATCTAAGCGGTACAGAAGGAGATCGTGTAATCAACCCTAGGGTAATCCCAAAAACCCGCAGGGTGTAATAAGTGAGGAAACACGCATAATTCACTCGTGCTAAGGCTCTGGTGAAAAATAAGTTTCTTTCTCAGAAGAAATTTCCTATATTACACGACAAACCAAAAAATGATTCTATTAATAATATTTATTATGTACTC
Organism: Cyrtodaria siliqua; assembly: GCA_037043455.1. NCBI lineage: Eukaryota > Metazoa > Mollusca > Bivalvia > Adapedonta > Hiatellidae > Cyrtodaria > Cyrtodaria siliqua. Next base: position 13,221 of record JAWPHD010015443.1, on the reverse strand, counting down.
TCACCTTGATACATTAAGCAGCAAAAACATAATGTGCTAAAACAAGAAGACAAAAACGTCAACAGAGGCATTACGTCATTGTCGAATATTTCACAAGAAACACAAACAATGAGATATAAGGTATTATCATAATATCCAACAATAAAACAAGATGCCAGTTTGTCTTAGTGGCTGGTAAGGGACACGAAAACCGAGACTCCTCCCTTACAGGGCGAAAGCTCTAACAACTGAGCTAACCAGGACACCATTATAAAACAGAGGTGGATGTGGCAGTGATATCAAGTAAGAGACTAACCACTCAGCCACGGGAGTACCCCATATCAACTTTACACAGCAAAAGGTAGAATCTCAGCCAGCAACTGCATTGTGCAATGTATAAAACAGCATCTGCCACTGTAAATTAATTAATAATAACACTACCTCATCAAAAAGGTGGGTGATATACATAGATATCTATTAACGTTTTCAAGTAAGAGGCCTCACAGAGCTAAAGTAGCCGTGTATTTGATAGTTACTAGATATACTCAATATTAGTAAAGATATTCATATTTAGCTGGGTAGAAAAGTCTAATTAGCAGGGCGAATTACCTCGCCTACCTCTTAATGGACACCACCTTGATAATAAATACTACCGGCGCTAAATAGAAATAAATGTCTCATATACCTGCAAGTCTGATGAGCTTAACCCATAGACCCGCAATAATCATCTACTTATAACCGTAACCAGGCAAGGAAAACAGTTGCGGGAGTTACTAGTCCTACATAAAAATATGAACAGCAACATGGATAAATATCAACATGGATAAATATATAAAGAATTATATCTGAAATTCTATTAGTTTCTGCCACAAACAGTACTCAACAAGGCGATAGTATAAGTTGTAATAGGTGTATCCTGATATAAAGGAAAACAAATATACATAAGAAATAAACTGAATTTACTTCTTTTAAGGACTGTGGCTACAATTAACGCTTGAAATCTATGACATCGCTATGGCGATAGGTCCATGAATATCTTACCATAATCACATTAGATACTCGCATAGCTCACTAACAACATCAACGATGTAGTGAAGAGTGAGCTATGCGAGTATCTATATGATTATGGTAAGTATTCATGACCCTTCAGCCATAGCGTTCATAGATATCTCAGCGTTAATTGTAGCCACAGTTCTTAAAGAAGTAAATCAGTTTATTTCTTTATGTATATTGTTTTCCTTTATCAGGAACACCTAATTCAACTTATCCTATCGCCATTGTTGAGTACTGTTTGTTGAGCAGAACTAATAGAATTCAGATATAATTCTTTTATATTATTATCCATGTTGATATTTATCCATGTTGCTGTTCATTAATTTTTATGTAGGACAAAGTAACTCCGCAACTAGTATTCCTGCCCTGGTTACGGTTTAGTAGATGATTATTGCGGGTCTAATGGGTTAAGACTCATCAGACTTGCAGGTATATGAGCATTTATTTTATTTAGCGCGCCGGTAGTATTATTATATCAAGGGGTGTCATTAAGAGGTAGGCGGGTAATTCGCCCTGCTAATTAGACTTTTCTTACCCAGCTAATATGAATACTTTTACTAATATTGTATACTAGTAACTATCAAATATACGGCTACTTTGCTCTGTGGGCCTCTTACTTGAAAAGTTAATGATATCTATGTATATCACCACCTTTTTTGAGGTAGGTTATATTAATTTATTTACAAGTGGCAGATGCTGTTTTTATACAATTTGCACATGCAGTTGCTGGCTGAGTCCTACCTTTTGCTGGTAAGTTTGATATGGGGTACTCCCGTGGCTGAGTGGTTAGTCTCTTACTTGATATCACTGCCACTCACCTCTGTTTTTATAATGAGTGTCCTGGTTTAGCTCAGTTGTTAGAGCTTTCGCCCTGTAAGGGAGAGAGTCCGGTTTTCGTGTCCCATACCAGCCACTAAGACAACTTGGCATCTTGTTTATATTGTGGATATTATGATATACGCTTATATCTCATTGTTTGTGTTTCTTGTGAAAATATCGACAATGACGTAATGCCTCTGTGATCGGTTTTTGTCTTCTCTGTTTTAGCACATTATGTTTTGCTGCTTAAGTATCAAGGTGAGAGTACATAATAAATTATTAATAGAATCATTTTTGTTTGTCGTGAATTATAGGAAATTTCTTCTGAGAAAGAAACTTATTTTTCACCAGAGCCTTAGCACGAGTGAATTATGCGTGTTTCCTCACTTATACACCTGCGGGTTATTTGGGATTACCCTAGGGTTGATATACGATCTCCTTCTGTACCGTCTTAGATCTCCAAGCAGTTTCAGTAGTTCGGAGTAATCGGCTTCAAGAGCTGCTATCCTCTAACCCTACGTGGGTTTTGTTCGCGGTTCCTCTGACTAAGCCTTGTCTGATTGGAGTTCTTCAGTCTTCATCTCTTACCTCTGGGGTTGCGTTCCTTGTGTAGCTTATTAGATGCGGTTGCAGGACATAACACTCCCTTTCTTGCAGCTAAGGTCATTGTCCAGATTCTAGATTCCTTACTCCCTCCCACGTCGCCATACCAGTCATACAGTTAATGGGCTGTAGTGCCAGGTTCGTTCTCCATTAGCCCTAGGGGTACTTATGATAGTTGGCCTATTTGTTGTTCATACCCCCCTGTTTAGTATTGCTAGAACCTAGGATACATTCTCCTTTGTTTTCTATCAGTTTAGAGAGTAGGTCTATCAGTATGAGTAAGTTCCTAACATTATGGTAGGCTATACTATTTTTAAGCCCGGCTTCTAATCCGTACATTAATTAATGCCATAAAGAGCCGGACTTCTCTTTTTGAAGTCTTTCCCTCAGGCAGTTTGAGATACATCTGGCATCTATTTAATTATTGGTTCTATATGCCACATTCGTATGAAAAACACAGTTTCTTTTCGGCTAGATCTTTTGGAAGGCCACATTCTTTACTCATAGCCAGGTTAAAATTCTGTCCATCTTGATTTCTTCACCACTGCGGTAACCCCAACCCCTAAGCTGGGTTATCAGGATTTACAGTCTACCTCTGCCACTATGATTCATTCTCCAAATCAGTATGCAACCTCACGTTTGTCGATTCAAACTACATCTTCAGACTTCAGTTTCTAGTAATAAGTTGCTCACATAATTGTACCTCTAGGAGGTCCTTCACTGGGTTACTCTGAGGTCACAGAGGTTTAGCTGGTCAGAATAAGTGTAACGCAGTGTTTGTTTACACTTCCACTGTAGTCGGAGTTGGTTTTTTTCTTTTTCCCCACTTTGAGCTTATATCACTCCTTTCTTAGTTTAGAATACTTAGAAGTTAAAGTGGCTCTTTTTGGCCTCCTATTTGACTTCTGTTCTCCGGCCCTCCCTTTGAACCTTTTCGGTTAATCATTAGATAGACTACCCTTTAGACTATACTTTCTTTTTAGCCTTGTAGCTCAGATTTAGTGAGCCCATTCTAGGAACTGAAGTGTCATCAGGCTCATGCTACTAAAGGGATCTCGTTAACCCCCTTCTAGAGATATTCACAGTGACAATCTGTTTGGTTTTTGTCTGGGTTTATACCTAATTCAATTCCAATAAGACTGCTCAAGTCAGAGCCTTTATTTTTTCTTAAAATTCACAAATTATTTGTTATATTTCTATCTTTTATTATTTTTCACTGGGTCCAGTTCTTACTACCCAGTCAGTCATGGGGTTGTGCTGCTCTACCAGTTAGCTGACTTGGCCTTTGCCCAAGTCTGTAACTTTAGGCATACAAATCAGTTGCAGTTTTAATTTTTTATTTTACTTATCTTGGTTTGTAAGCACTTCATACCACTATGTTCCAAATGTGTTTGGTTATATACATATTGTATTGTTTGTAGTTATCTATGTTTCACACAAGTTATCTTGTGTTCATAGTTACATTTACAGCTCAGTTTATGAAGCTGTTATTGTAAGTATTGAATCAAGGGGTCAGATACTTATTTTAGATGATCTATGTAAATACTAGAAATTTTTCTGTTCCATAGATTAGCTTGAAATTGCGCCGATTATGATATTTAGATGGTGGATGGACTTATTGTCCTTGACCGAATTGAAGGACTTATGAGGATGCCATATTCACCTTGTAACGTTCATCTGCCCATCTAAGAAGTTTTAGAGGCTCCTCCTACTGGCTGTATCGCCAGTCAGGATCCCAGATTACGCTATGGTGAGTGTAAGTTGCTTGGGTTCATGCTCTCGTCTGCTTTTAATTTCTTGTAATTAGAGCAGGTTTGATCGTGCTTTGTTACTTGTTGTTCAGAGTTGTTCAAATCCCCTTTACATATTCGGGCACTCATAAACAGGTTACATTGTACCACCCCAGCTCATTGTGTTAAAGTCGCAATTGTAATGTTGTCGTAAGTTTATCTATAGACCAATATGAAAAAATTTTGTTAATTTTAATAATTTGTTCTATTATACTTACGACAACATTAACTACCCACCCCTCCTTAAATTTAGGACTTATTTGCGGAAAGAGGACGTAACTCTGTGTGACTCTTGCTTGTACGGGTGTATTTGGCGGCGGCGCCTTGGTGCCGAGGAGTCCGGGAAGGGTATTTGGGAAGTTTTTCCGTTCGTGGATTAAGGCAAGTTGAGTATATTGCAATTGTAATGTTGTCGTAAGTATAATAGACAAATATTAAAATATAACAAAAATTGTTCATATAAAGATGATCCTTTGAGAGCAACAAACACAATTCAGAGAATAAAGCAGCAGACTCGGTTTTATTGAGTCTGTTCATGAGAAGTAATGAAAGAAGCAACACTTCTCACGCACCCTAGCACCGGCTTAAGCGGTATTCTACTTTAAACCAGCACCTATATTGGGCTTGTTGATCCCAAAGGACCAGTAAGAAAATAACACTACTGATTCGTAGCACGGGGAGACTTTTTACCAGCCGCCACACTGCACTAAAACGAACGTTAGTGTGCATGTTAATAAATACTGATAAAGGTGATCCTTTGAGAGCAACAAACACAATTAAGATTTTTTCATTATAGGCATATCTGTGAAAGCGGATTAGATTTTTTTTTATTCAGATTATTTTATATAGTATATATGAAATGGAATATAAGATTAAACATGTACATTCACTAGCTGAATATAACGTAAAGGGAACCAGATTTTAAATATAAAATGATTAGAACATTTAAACTTTTCTTTATATTTTGTTTCAGATAAGGTTAAGTATGTTAGAGCTATTCCATTTAAACATACCTGGGACTCCTAGACGGCAATTAAAAACATCTATGTGTTGACACTATTTTCCTCAAAATCTTGGTTCTTTAAAACTAAATTTTGCATCTATGGATGGGTATTTAGTTTCAAAAGTGCCTTCCTGGTGTCCTTTGTATGTTTTCATGGAATAACCCTCATGAGGTTGTATCAAGATATATTAATTTAAAGAGGAACATTTCATTTTAATTTTGACATTTTAGTGTAGCAGAAGTTAACTACAGGTAATTGTGATCTGTACTTAATCTTTAATTTTGTTTCGTTATAAGGCCTGGGTGCAGATTCGATTAATAGTTTATTTCTAAACATAACTTTGTAAAATAAAAAAGTCAAACTTATAAGTACATGTAAAAGCAGTTTTAATTCATATTGCAGAATATCCGAGCATAATTCATTCATTCTGTCCTATAATATATACTACTCAATGTTTGCTAAGCACCAAGATTTCAATTCAACATTTTATGGTGGTTGCAGCATAAAACTCATCAATTAGTTTTGTTTTAAGATTAATTTATATGAAATTCATTATTTTAAATGTCAACAAATGATAAGAAAACAATTTAGCAGTAAAAAACAATTTAGTGGTTCCCCGTGTGGTTGCCTTGCCTTTGTAAACCAAATAGAAAATGAGTATTGTATATATGACATGTATTATTCGACAATTTAACAGTCTAGCAGGCTTCATAATAATGTCTCGAAAATAAACCAGTCTTTTTGGCTGAAGGCTTTTTCAAATTTCTTACGATTGTGTGTTTTTATTATTTAAAATCAATTTTCTGGAGATCGAACATCATGGCTACATGTTTCATACTAAAGAATGGTGTTACAAATTATTGGCTAAATACTACATGCATTATTCATATACCTTTATTTTTTTCTATCAAATGCTTAATTTGGTCAGTGTAGCATTTTCTAGTGCATTTTCAAATAGCCTTATATAGAGCACTAAGAGGTTGCCAAATAATGCACAAATGTCTATTAATTATTAATATATTCTCTAGTCTGAGCTGTATATATTTTGTAAATAAAGAGAATTTATAATCTAAACTGAGATTTTAATTATTCTTTTATGACCATTCAATAGTGTATTTATGTTTGCTGTCAAGTATTAAATTTGTCATTTTTTTGACCTTTTCCTATATAACTTTATGTAAATTTTGGGTCACCGTGGCGGCCATTTTGATTATTCGATGAAAAACGAAAACACCAAATATGATAGAGGCCACCCAAGGAACATGTATAATGATATTTTCACTAGAAATGGAGCAAGTGGTTTCGAAGAATGTTTGAAATTTCCTTAAATTTGAGCATTTTAACAAAATTCAAGGGCCATAACTCCGCTGTTACTGGTCCGATCTGGCTATTTTTCAAATTTGTCCGAGCTTTCATTGATATAAAACAATCTGTATAAAATTTGGTAAAGATCAGATTCGGGACATTCTAAAATACGGCTCCCGTTCTAATTTCATGGAGCGCAACATTACAGTATTTGATGTTATACAAATAGTATACCAGTCAGCTTTTTAGTAGACTGGGGCCAGGCCTTCAGGAAGGGATAATACAAGTATACTGTTTTCCTGATTGGAGATTAACATTTTCTAATAAAACAAAGGCCCAAGAGGACTGTAATGTAGACGCTCTACTTGTATGATGTGATTCAAAAACATAAACATGATGGAGGCCAACCCAAGAAACCATTGTTTCCTATATAATAACTCTATGTAAACTTTGGTTATCGCGGCGGTAGCCATTTTGAATAATTTTGATTATTTAGACGATAATGAAAAACACAAACTTGATAGAGGGCTAACCCAAGGAACATGTATATGATATTTCACAAGAATGGAATAAGTGGTTTAGGAGATATCGTTTCGAATTTCCTTAAATTTGACCTAGTTTTAGCCTTGGCGGCCATCTTTGATGATTGGCGGACGTGAAAAACACAAAATCTGAGAGGGCTATCCCAAATATCATTGTGCTTAAGTTTCATCAAAATCCTTTCAAGCGCTTTCAGAGAAGATGTAATTTTTAACCTTTTCCTATTTAACTCTATGTAAATTTTGGGTCGCAGTGGCGTGCCCATTTTGATTATTTGACGATAACGAAAAAACAGAACTTGATAGAGGCTAAACCCAAGGAACATGTATATGATTTTTCAGTAGAATGGAATCAGTGGTTTCGTCGGAGAATAGCCGTTTGAAATTTCCTTAAATTATAGCCTAGTTTTAGCCATGGCGGCCATCTTGGATGACTGGCGGCCGCGAAAAATCAAAACTCTGAGAGGGACTATCCCAAATATCATGGTGATTTCGAAGTTTCATCAAAATCCTTCAAGAGTTTCAGAGAAGATGTCATTTATTAACCTTTTCTATAATAACTCTATGTAAACTTTGGGACGCCGTGTGTGGCCATTTTGATTATTTGACGAAAACGAAAAACACAAACTATGATAGAAGCCAACCACAGGAACATGTATATGAAATTTCACAAGAATGGAATAAGTGGTTTCGGAGTAAATGTCGTTTGAAAATTTCCATTTAATTTGACATAGTTTTAGTCCATAGGCGGCCATCTTGGAGAACTGGGGCCGCAAAAAATAAAAACCTGAGAGGGACTATCCCCAAATATCATTGTGATTAAGTTTCATCCAAAATCCTTCAAGCGGTTTCAGGGAAGTCATTTTTAACCTTTTTCGTATATAACTCTATGTAAATTTTGGGTCGCCGTGGCAGCCATTTTGATATAATCAACGATAACGAAAAACACAAACTTGATAAAGGCCAATCCAAGGAACATGTATGTGATATTTCAGTAGAATGGAATAAGAGGTTTCTGGAGGAGATTTCGTTTGAAATTTCCTTAAATTTGACCTAGTTTTAGCCATGGCGGCTGCGAAAAATTTCAAATCTGAGAGGGGCCCTCCCAAGTAACACTGTGATGAAGTTTCATCAAAATCCTTCAAGCGGTTTTGAGAGGAGATGTCGATTTTATAAAATTGCTAACAGAAGGACGGACGAACGACGAGACGAAAAAGTGATCGCATAAGCTCCTCCTGGCCGAAGAAGGCCAGTAGAGCTAAAAATGATTTTTATTTTTTAAGGGGAATTTTTCACAGGAAAAAGGGGGAAATAAATCACATGCCAGAGCAACTGTTATGGCCATGATCAGACTGTAGTTAACTATAAAAGAATAGAATATAGTACATCTATAATACTCGTCAAAGTTTCGTAATTTTCATTGATTATATATAAAGAAAAAAAACAACACATTATGATGTTTCCCTTTGTTTTTATTTATATATAATAGTAGTTTAAATGATGGTATCTGACTACTTTGTGATCTTTTACAAATCAGAGCAGGACGAGTAAACATCCTATAAGGACGAGTAACATGTCAATGCCACTCGTCCTGTACAAGTATAATATATTTCATCTCCTGAACAAATTTATTTTTAGCCGTGGCGGCCATCTTGAATTTCTCGGCCTGACCTGAAATTTTGCTAGGATCAATAAGACATCAAGAGCTACATTCGTGTGAAGTTTCATGAAAATCCGTCAAGTAGTTTCAGAGGAGTAGTCGCTACAAAGTTTTCATTATATAACTCTACGTAAACAAAGATGGCCACTGGCGGCCATGTTTTAAACGTCGCATCAAAATAATTTTCGACAAGGATCAAACATCATTCCATACTGATCACTTTAGAAAAAGGTCCCATATCAAAATATCACTTATAGTTTTCGAGAAGTACTCACTACACAAAATGATATATAGGGTCCTGTAGAAACCACAGCGTCCGAACGCAATGGCATCGTAGGTCCGCACTGTACTTGCAAAACAAGGACTTGAAACTACAATGAAAGAGACAAAAAACAACAGAAAGGGTGGTGAAGACAGGAGTTACCGACTTGGAACGGTCAGTAGGCAATAAGAGACCTACTGGTTAGCTTGAAATCGATTTTATATGCGCACAATCCTCGCTATTATCCTGTCTTCAGCGCCCACATAGACAAGACAGTGTAAACAAAACTAAATCCGATCAAAAGGAAATCTCTAACAATAAAGTCCACATCCAGAGAAACCAACTAAAGATATACATACAAAATAATAAACATCTCAGGATGTATCCAGAATCGTACTGAACAACCATAATAGTTGCAGCTAAAGAGAAGACCAATCTAGGGTACGACCAAGAAACCCGAGGGACGTAAGCTCATGCACCCACCTCCCTTAGTTGGGGTTTTCAGTAGGTACAATCATAGAGTCCCAAGAGGGTAGTCCAGTCATCGCACAAATGAAAAGTGAAACTTGTATTTTTAAAAATCTATTTTTAGCTGTGATGGCCTTCTTGAATTTTCATACCAACCTGAAATGTTGCTAGGATCATTTAGACATCAAGAGCAACATTTCCTGTGAAGTTTCAATGGAAATCTGTCAAGCAGTTTTTAGGAGTAGTTTGCTACAAGTTTTTTACTAAATAACTCTATGTAAACAAAGATTGGCCACTGGCAGCCATGTTTAACGTCGAATCAAAACAATTTTTTGACAAAGGATGATTTTCATGTCATGCTGATCATTTTGAAAAAGTCCCATATCAATATCACTTATAGTTATCAATAAGTAGTAGTCGCTACAATACTAGTATTTTAAAAATCTATTTTTAGCTTTTGGCGACCAATCTTGGATTTCACATCAACATGAATTTTTGCTAGGATCAACTAGACTTCATGGGCAACATTTCTGTAAAGTTTCATGAATATCCTATTCAGTAGTTTCAGAGGAGTAGTCGCTACAAATAAGAAGTTTACGGACAGACAGATGGACGCCGCACCATGGCATAAGCTCTGCTGATCTCTGATCAGGAGATCAGTCGATGCAAAAAAAACAAAAGATTAGTTATGTAGAAAAAGGTTATGTCTACAAAACGGATTAAAAAATGGACCAGTCAGAAATTTGTTAGGTTTTTGTGTTTCGCGAGACATGGATTGAAAATTAACCAATCAGGTGTTAGATACATTTTTGTTTTGCAAAACGGGTTGAAATTGTCAACGCAGTCCAGAATGAGAGCACCATTAATTAAATGGTAAATTTCAAATGTATGTTTTCTTCGTAAATGCTTTTTATACTTAATATAGGTAAAAATTTAAAAATATGAGTTCCACCCCACAGCCATCTCTCGGCGCCCATAGGAGCAAAGCACGTAATTACCGACCTTTTCACAGACCTGGCAGCGTTTTATTACCGAGTTTTTACGTTTCGCGGCCGTTGCAAACCCGTTAAACGATCGTTCGTTTTCCGTTCGTTTTCCGTTAAGCCGTTTCCAAAACGTTAAAAGAACGCTGACCTAAAAACATTTGCTTACCGTTTTAGAAAACGTTTTGCTTACCGTTTGCAAACTATGCTTCAAGTGAAAAACGAGGGAAACGCGTTTTATTTGCGTTTTGACCCGTTTTTTGCATCATAGTTCGTTTGACCCAGTCAAAACACAGAACGATACAAAATGGCGTTTCTTCAGTTGCAGTCTCTGCAGTAGAGTGTAGACTATGTAAGCCAGTTTGATTCTAAACTTTAGGCCTATTATACTGTCAAAAATTGCCACCGAGACCTCGTTTGTCAGTGACTTTAAGAAAAACTAGTGTGTTGATTTTAAATTAAGAAAGGATTTTCTAGTAATCAGATTTCGGACTTTCTATGTGTAAATCATCATGTTAGTTTTTCTGCCAGAGGAGTTCGTTTTCTGTTGAATCGGAGGAGCCTACTCAGGCTACTGTCATTATCTGAGAGAAAACCGTCGATCTCGAAACTGCAGGCAGGACATTTTTTGACATTCATGAGGCTTTCATTAATATGTGGAGAGGAAGAGAATACAGAACTGACGTCGACGACAAATTCAAGACAGACTTGAAGTCGAATTTAATGTGTGTGTATCACGTAAATGTGTTAGTTATTACAGACAAAAACATGGCTGGAACGGAAAAAACCCAGAAATACTGTCAGTTAATTAGTAATATGAATGTTGGAAAAACGGTTTTGATTATGCAGTGCGAATGTTAGCCACAAAGAGAAAAATTTGAAAACGTCATCTTCATCGGACGAAAACGACAGTGGAAATGAGTACCAAAGGACGGGTTAGGTTTTATCGCACTAATAATGGGATAGATAGGCTGCCATCAAAAGCACCTAAACCCAAACATGCATACAAGGTATTGTATATTTTTTAATTTTTATAAGTATTTTATAGTATTGTAAATGTTATAAAGTGTGATATTTTGACAGGCTCATGCCGAGTCTTGGACATAGCCACCTATAGACATTTATATGATTGTGGTGATATTGGTTACCCAGTTGGTCCGGTTACCTTCATGATTTGGTAGAGCATGACTTGTAAGCGAGGTGTCCCAGGTTTGAGTTGCATAATGGTCACATTTGGTTAGCTTGGTTTACAACACCATTGGCAACTAGAATAATAATGTGGTCAGAGAGATCAGAAGAGCAGGATCAGTCTTATAAAAGCAGGGATGAGAAACTAACTTTTAAAACGGCAGACCATTTTTCTGATTTTGGTTGCCAAGCTGAAAATTTTTGAGCCCAGATTTTCTGTATTTTTTCTTTTCGATACACTAACAAACACATTAAACATGATTTTTGTGGAGTTCATACTTATACACTATATACAACCTTACTCACATCACCTTATTAAAGACAAGTTAATTTCTCTTATTCAAAAAACATATGCTAGAGAAAATACTACATTTTTGTCATGTATAATATAAAAAGCGTTTTTTACTAACGGCAGTTTTGACAATTAATACTATGTGGACTTGCTATGAAGTTTGTGAAGCACTCATCTTCCTATTAGATAATATTTTCGTCAGGTATGGAACCACAATTTATAGACAAATTGTTGGTATCCCTATGGGTACGAAACTGTGCACACACTTGTCGCTGATTTGTTTCTATTTTGCTATAGAAAGGGATTTCATGTTGGGTCTTTCACCAGATACCCAGGCAGATGTTATTGAAGCCTTTAATGAACACCTCTCGGTATCTGGATGACATATTGAACATTGACAACCCTTTTCTTTCCAACTATGGTTAATTATAATTTATCCTAAAGAACTTCAGCTTAACAAAGCTAATATATCTGATAACAACGCTTCTTTTCTTGATTTAGATCTCTCGATTTGAAAAATGGTAAAAATAATTAGCAAAATCTATGACAAGAGAGATGATTTTAATTTTGGACATTGTTAATTATCCCCACTTGGATGGGGATGTTTCCCCGAGCAACTTCTTATGGGGTATATGTGTCTCAACTTATTCGTTTTTCTAGAGCTTGTACTCTAAGTTGAGGACTTTAATATTCGTAATCTTTGTATAACTAAAAAGTTACTCAATCAGGGTTACCGTTACCATAAAACTTCGTAAAACCTTTGCAAAAATTTTATTATCGTAACCCTGAATCTTCTTTCCAAAATATAAAAGTAATTTAAAGGACTCTTCTGCGACAAGGACTATCACAACAACCTGACTTCTATGGTGATGTGATTTATAAACTTCGTAAGATTCTAGGTCATGATCACTTTCATACTATCTTTGTTAAACTCGTTAAAAAAGTTTATCAAAAAGTGGTTATGACCCTATCATTTTGCAACGTACTGCATGCTTGGTGGTGGACCCTTTTACAGTTCGCCACTATGCTTTCCTCTTTAATTGTACAGATGACCGGACAGGCTGTGGACCCTATGATGACGCCTACCTAAAGCCCATTGGGACGGTGGCGTTTGATGTTTGTCCCATGATCTTTTCTTGTCGTGCTCCTTAATGAGGTTTATTCTCTTACTGCTCTGGCTTCTGCAAAGTCAGTGAGTACCTTCATTGTAGGCTTTCTAGGCTATTGTTTTTTTATGTATTAATTTACACGAGCATATTTGTGTTTTACTTATATT
>JAWPHD010015442.1:0-55355 GCA_037043455.1 Cyrtodaria siliqua | reverse complement strand
GAACCATTTTATTAATTTCCAGATACATTTGCACACTTTAATTCTTTCTAGGGAGTCTTTTGATAAGGGGTCTCCCAGAGTCCTTGCAGGGTTTGCAGATTGGCAGTACAACACGGTGGGTCTGTAGAGCACCAACATCCCGGTCTGCTCCAGGTTCCCCGCAGTAGCAGCAGAGATCCTTTAGGCCTGCAACATGCACTGAGGAGTAATAGGGAACCTCCACTGGTGACTGGCAGCATAACTGCAGGCGCACAAACACCACACCTTGCATGCAGTCTCCTGAAATATTACAATGCATTTTTAACATTTAAATTTTCATTAATACTATTAGTGCAATATAAATGTAGATTAGTTATTTTCTGTGATAAAGCAAACTTGTGATTATTAGAAGATTTAGCTGTGGTTTCAATGAGATATGTGATATTTAATTTATTTATTTATTTCTATACAACTATAAAACATGTAGAAATCTTGCCATGTATCATTGAATGTTTGTAGACCTGTTTACATGACATATATGCACAGAAATAAATCTACAAATTCATCTATTTACAGCTTTATATAACATTCAGGAGTCCACTTTCTGGGTATAAACCAGTACTTTGTGTCATCTCCCCACTGGGCTTTCAACCCAGGACAAGAGGCAGACAGCTTACCACTATACCACTATACTACTGTTCATTATAATAATACTAATTGTGTGTCCAGTGTAAACTACATGCATCTTGAATGAAAGTGGCCCTTGGAAATTAACTCATGTCAGATAGATGTTGGCCTTTCCTAATATATCTGACATGCATATTAAGTTTACTATGCAGCCAATGAGAAGGTTTGAATTATGTACCATCTGGGGTTATGATTGATCCACAGGTGTACTGGTACCTGTCCAGCAAGCGACGCAGGCCCCTCTCTTCGCGAACCGTCAGTGCCTTCTTGCTATATATGCACCGAGGCTTACCACATTCATAGCATTTCACCGTCATCCGCACATTCTGAGCAACAAGCAAACGGTTTGGGCAACCCTAAAAATTTGATTATACAGATAATTGAATATTGTGATATATCATCCACATTAGGCAAGACATAACATTAACTGCTACTGCAAAAGTACTCTGACATTTGAAACCAGGAACACATTAAGTAAAACAGCAGACATGGTTTTTGCCATACTAAAAAAACAGAACTACATTTATCAGCTACTAAGACAACACACCTGCTGCTCCTCTGCTACTTTTGCAGCCGATGCTGTCTGGCCAGAGGGCATGTCACGCTCTGTTGTTTCTGTCCCAAGTAGATCCATGAATGACTTGTAGTGACCTTCGTCCTCTGGGTTTAACTCTGGGTCTGGTAGGAAGGGGGGCACCACTCCAGAAGGATTTCGGATCGGTGCACAGCATGTCTCCACATTGCACTTCCTCACCTTTAATATACACAATCACGGTTGAAAATTTACATTTAAAACTTGACAAAAATATATTGTACATTATCTTTAATAACTTTAGATTTTGTAGAGTAAATACATAATATATTATGAATATAAACCATTTAATATTTCTGGATTTAAAAATAAATCATAGCCATTGAATTTATCTTCAATATAAAGAATATTAATAAAACTTTAACACAGAGTATACTATATACTGATGTTAGTTTTATAATAGTTACAACACCACATCACCAAAGGTTCTGACATTTCGAAACGTGCACCAGAGTGGAAAAGCATGACAAAATACCAACACCAAATACTGGCTGAGTACATGTATACTAGTTTTGTTAAAATTACTACAAACGGTTTAAACCCTTTAAACATTTAGCCATTCAATGAATACAATGTGTTCTTTGAATTTAATATCATCTTACAAAAAGTTAATTCTGGCCTTTCCTTTTCTATTTTCTTTTGCAGAAATTCATTCAAATAGTGGCCATTTATATCTAAGTTGGAGCCAGAGTTCAGTAATGACTTTGTCACTGAGAGGGTTATTAAACAGAGAAGTGAAAATATATATTAAAAGCAAAAGGTATCTAGGTCTAGGTAAAGAGATTTAGCACTACACAGAATACTTACAAACCTGTATAAACTCGCTGACAAAAAAAAAACATTCCTCTATTTTAATAACTGCAAATATTCATTTTTTAAAAGCAGAAATGGAGCCACATATATTAAAGAATACTCTAAATAATATTCATGTCGAACATTATTCATTTCTAAACAGAAAACCATATTTTATTTTTTCCATTGAAGCATATCTATCTATTTTAATAGTACAGATATAATTTTATGCCAGCTGGCCCTGTAGATAATCTATTAATTTGTTTAAAAATACATCAAAATAATTTCAAGTCGATTTAATACCTGGAAGATATAGTTCCGCTCCCGACAGTGTCTCTCTATGAAGTCGTTGTACATCTCCTTGTTCTTCAGGTGAATCTTGGTGTACTGTCCGACAGTAATCTCAGGATCAACTAGGCGCAACACCTTGGATTCATAGTCGACCACCTGTTGTTTTGTTGCTGGTGCACCACCTGTGAATGTTTTCCCTTTCAGTTGCACCCTTTCAATGCGCTCCTTCAGCTGGATAATCATAGGCTCCACAGCCTTCAACCAGGCTGGTTTCAAGCCATCTTCTTTTTCTGCTCTCTTCCTGATTTCATTCATAGTGGAACATGCTCTTAGCATCTGTTCAAACATGCTATTCATCTCTGCCCTATGCAGAGCAACATTCTGAAAAGCAATATTCAAAAGACTCATGATACGTTCTGCTGGGTTAAGCCAGCTATGCCCTGGTGCTGTTCTGGCAGCAATCAAAATGTCTAAGTTCAATTGTTTGAAAAGGATAATTAGAGAACATTTAACTGCACCATATGTTACCCGGTGGTCAGGGCCACCATCTGTAAACATAAGTAAATATGGATGTGGTTCATCGTCCGTTTCTGGTTTCAAGATCTGCTGCAACTCTGTAGCATGGCGAAAAGGTGTAGATGGCTGGAAGATAGAGTCTTTCAGTGTAACATGTACTTGACCACGATAAAAACTTTCAGACACATTTTCAGGAATATCTATGTGTAGACATACAGATGGTGTCAGTGATCCTTTTGAGCCAAGGTCATGGTCTAATGCAGCAAGTGTGCACCCTACAGGAACAATAGACTTCTTACCTCTAACCCCACTAGAAATTGCCATGCCTGGCTCACCAAAATCAACTTTTGATTTATCATCCATACAAACCATGTCAGTCTGGTCTCTATATTTAACTGCATACTGCCTCATGTATTTAAAGATTGCTGCACAGTAATGTTCATCAATATGCTCCGATCTTAACTGCCGGCTTTGAACCTTATGCTGGAGCTGAATACGACCCGTGTACAGTTTTGATGTGTTACGATACGAGTTTTTGGGAACAAATGCAAATAGCACAGTGCTTTCACTGGGAATGGGAGTTCCTTCTGGGCACTTTTTCGAAGTTTGTTCAATGAGATCTCTAACTGAGATGAATTTACTGAAATGCTGAATGTCACCATGGCGGCGCTCATCAGTCGCTGTCACTGAGTCTACTTCTTTCTGAATTTCCTCAAAAAATACATCAAATGTTTCATTGGGTCTACCTTTGTTACATGCACGTAGATCAATGGCTATATCAGGGTCATCAGATGAAATGGCACACCTTACTCGTGCATCAAGTGCAGGATTCTGTGCTGATGTTGCATCTAACGTCAGGTCTGAGTATATGGCACGCATTATATGTGGTGGAATGTTTGCCATGCCTTGATATGTTTGGGTAAATTCTCTCCGCATTTCTCGAGTGTGATATTGTGGCAGTTTGTCTTCTAAGGTCTGGTGAACCTTTGCTGCTGAAGACATCATTTCTGTTGGGGATCGATCCTCTGGAACACGCCATAGGAACACAACTTTTCCCAACCCAGCACCGGGGTCATATGACAGCACATCAACACTGTAAGTCAGAGATATACCATCAAGAAACCTTCTTCTTTGAAACTTGTCTTTGAAGATTTCACTGGTGTGTAAATGTTCATCAAAAAATACTGGGGTATATTCATCACATTCAATAATTACTTGGTCTAATTGTCCATAACATGGTTTTACTGGTCCATGACATTTTGGATGATACAATACAGTGCCATAATCCCCATACTGCCTGGCAGGGTGAGACAGAGATTGCCTGAACTTTTGCTTATCATTACTGTTTTCTAGATATGCTGCATATGTCTGCAGAGATACGGCTAAGCCTTGTAACTGCTGTGCAAAATCTCCCCAAGCCCTTGCAGTGTTTGATGTGCTCAGTCTGAATAATACATCCGCATGTAGATTTAGCTGTGCAGACGTTATCTGAGGAGCAGCCTTACGTTTCCTCTTAAACTCATTGTAGTCAGTGTACTTGACAAATCTGAAACACATTTAAGTTGTAAAACACATTAAACTTAACTTTTCTCAGGCTATTAAAACCAAATTAAATACTTAATTGTTTTATATAAAATGCTGTTGATTCAACGCTGTTTATAATATTTTAATTGAAGTTTGTATTAAATTTAATACTGAACACTACAATATCAGAACCCCTGGCATGCACGTGCAACAGCTTTTCAAAAAAATGATAAAATCTTTTAGAAATATTTCTTAAATATTGGGAAGATAAACTGTACTGCATACCGTACTTTGAAAAGTCAAATACTATGGACAGTGTACCTGGCAGGGATTTTCTTGCTTGAATCAGTAATTCTGGCATTAATTTTGTCATGGCTGCCATCAATGTACCAGAGTGTGTCCACAATCGTCATTGTTTGTCGAGTCATTTCACCTGCTGGTAGTGATGCTGGGTAACGGACATCTTCATTCTCCACAAAGTCATTGTAAAGCTTATCCTTGGCTGAAATGTTTACAAAATATTTGAAACATCTGATACTGAAGTCGTGTCAAAAATAAACAATATCCATTATAAATATTTAATAAACATGCAAAAATGGTTACGGACTGTTCAAGAGGGAACCACTTATTTTTAACATACTGAAACAAGGTTATTTTTGGATTAATTCTAAACATTTCAGACATTTATATTTCAGACTTTGGCACAGATTCCAGCTTTAGTGTTTTAAAGTGGAGAAATTACAGACTTGAGGCGTGGGGTTGTTGCGCAACACAAACTAGTTTAAACCCCCAGTGAACCTGTGGTTCACTGACCGTTCCAAGGCGGAAACCCCAACATTTATTGATACTCATTTTATAATACATGTTATCTGTTTGTCTGTTTTGTGTTTGTTCAGTGTCTCTTGTTTATTGTAATATGGCCCTAACCGTGTGCCTCTAAAAAGGGTTAAACTGTTAGTTGTTTGGCTCCCGGGCCTGTCCCTGCATCATCCATTGTATTATTGAAAAAGTAAATATGTTTCGAAACATAAAATATGTTATAAGGCGCTAATGAACAAAGCTGTACATGCACCATCATGTGCATTATGTGCCGATGACCCGCAGATGACAGTGCTTTGGATGTTAAAACAAATCAACCAAGCTTGTCGGACCAAAACATGTTTCAATCATATGTCTGACAGCACTAACAAATTTATAAAATAAAAAAAATACCAGTGAACCGTGGTTTATCCAACTGTAGCATCGGTGGCTTCTTTTTTTCGTGTGAACCTGACATCAGAACGTCAAATGCATTTGCTGGTTCACACAACATAGGTTCACCTGGGCCAGCTTCTACGGGGACATTATTCTTCACATTTATTGTAACATATTTTAAGGAACTGTCAAAGTCTGTTAGTATCTTTATCATGTCATATGGGTCTGCGTTAAAAACCTGACAATCACTTGGTTTCGACGATACAATGACTTTGGCATTTTTTTCGAAGTTTTCTGCAACATTTTCAGCAACATCAATCCCCTCTGTCGTAATGTCAAACACATCAAACCATGTGTCTGTTATTCTGAATTTTCGTATGGCATTTTTAACGACCGAAGTCGTCTTTTCTTCACCAGTGCTTACAATATTTACACTTACAGAAAATGTAATATCCTCCGTAATGGAGGCTGCCATTTTGATTTTGTATGCGTAACGAAAAACGCCGAGAATTCCCACATGTAAGCGAAAAGGACCGAACGAAAAATTGACGCAAAGATAAAATTGGCCCAAAGAAACCAAATGGGACGAAATAAAAAAAAATTCGGCAGCGGCAGCGATAAAAAAGATCGGGTCGGGGCTATTTTCGGTGGGTCGGTCGGAGCACCGCAAACCAGCATTTTTTTATTGATGGCCCAATAAAGTAACTTCAAAATCATATGCTAGTCTAAAGTTATGTTTGAGAAACATCAATGCTAACCGGATGTCGTAACCGCCAAACAAGATGGCGCCGCCCACTGAATACAAATATACGATAAAAGTTTAATAAAACTACTAACCACATGTTGCCTGTGAAATTTGCCGTCCAATCTCTGTTCCAACAAAGTACTATCGATGATCCCAGCAAAAGCTAGAAGACAATGGGTTTTATAGCAAACATTACGCCCAAATCATTATTTCCCCCGTTCAGTCCGTGACAAACGTGACTAAATCTACAGTATTGAATCTACACGAGAGGCCCCTTATACAATTTTGCCGTTTAAGGAAAATATACCTATACGTTTACATGCATTAGCACAAAACTAAACTTATGACACGGCCTCTCTGGCGGCCACTTAAAATGTGCACGCTTTTACGTGTCACATGAATAGATCATGAATATTGTGAAATTGTTTCAACTCGAACAATAGATTTTGGGTGTAACCGATACAAGAGCTATATACGACCAGTACGCTCTACCCGTGACATTTTGTGACAACATCTCCCCACTTAAAGAAAGTGCTACACTTTTAAAATTCAACAAAATGATAATTAATATTTACACGTTAAGAAACTATTAATTCTTCTGAGCAAATGAGCGACAAAACGTACAAGCTGATCGCTCAATCGCTTGAGTATGTTAACTATTACTACTGAAGGATGCAACCTTCAGCTAGTACAACGACCGTCTTCCGGAAACATCCACTGCAGTTATAACCTAACTATAATATGTAATTACAATTTCAACACTATTCTACAATTGTACACTACCCTGTCGTAACATATACTACTATTGTACAATACACTGCAATACACTATTGTATTAAAACGGTCATTATGTGCGGCGACTTAAATAGTCTGCCCCAATATTGTCCTTTCCACGGTCTATTACACCGACTCTACTGTTGCTAATAACACTACTTCCTGCCACTACCAGAACTCCAACTTTACACATTGCATCCATCGCATTACCAGTATACTGTTTGCGAAATGGAGTAGGGTCTCTCGTTTCCCTAATCGGCTTTGCTAAAGTGTGCTTAAAGCTACACTGCACTACATCTGTTGGTCTCGACTTATCTGACCGAACAGTACTACACTCATAGTCTAAACGACTTACCTCTCGTTTCTCTGCTACACTAAGAATGCCAGATATATCTACATCGGCTGATCTCTCCCTACCTACACTAGTGGGAAAATACATGGGACTAGTGTCCTCACTACTTTCTTCCTCACTATCCTCAATAACTGCAACATTAACTACGGTTAACACCCCTTGTTGCCTATTATCGGTTCTACTGATATACTCTTTCAGCATATTCGCATGAAAGGTCTTTAACTTTCCGTTTATCTCGATACGGTAATCCATAGTGTTCACTATCCCTCTAACGTAAAACGGACCTTTCCATTGTAATAACAACTTGTTATTGTCGGTCGGGAGTAACAGTAACACCTGGTCATCTATCTTAAACTTCCTAGCTCTAGCTTTCTGGTCATAGTACCGTTTATACTTGGTACTTGCCTTAACTAACTGACTTTGAGCTATCTTACAAGTCTCCTCTAGTTTCTCCTTCAGATCTAAAACATACTGATATGTAGTCTTAACCTCATCACTATCTACTTCACCTGCCCACATTTCTCTAAGAATCCTCATGGGACCTCTAACTGACCTACCGTACAATAACTCAAACGGAGAAAATCCTAAACTCTCTTGTGGAACCTCTCTAAATGCAAACAATAAAGCATTGAGATACTTGTCCCAATCTTTGGGTCTCTCGGTACACATACGCCGTAACATTTGCTTTAACGTCCCGTTAAATCGTTCGAATAACCCGTTACACATAGGGTGATATGGTGTTGTCATGATTTGACGCAAAGACAATAACCTGCTTACTTCAGCCATAAGTTCTGACGTAAACTGTGACCCACAATCAGTCAGCATTTCCTCAGGTACACTTAGCCTACTGAACATATCAACTAATGCCTCAGCTACTCTCTCAGTTTCAATTGAGGGCAATGCGACTGCCTCCGGATACCTAGTTGCATAGTCTACCATGGTTAAAATGTACCTATTTTTCCTATCCGACACTGGAAAAATTGGTCCAACTATGTCTACGGCTACCCGCTTAAATGGTGTATCTATCAGTGGCATCTGACCTAAATGTACTTTGGTCACTCGACCTTTTGGTACTGTCCTTTGGCATACATCGCAGGACCTACAATACCTAGTTACATCTCCACTAAAGCTGGCCAATAAAATTCTGCCAATACTCTATCTGACGTTTTCTTTACGCCTAAATGACCTCCCATAATCGACTCATGAGCTACCTTAAGTACTGTCGTTCTATACTGGGTAGGTACCACTAATTGGTGAAACTGTCGACAACCACTATCTTCAAATTCTCTGTACAATAACCTATTCTTATGTACAAACTTACAACTACCGGACCCTTTACACTTCTTCACTACACCATCCTTGGCCTTCACCTTACAAGGACCTAATGACTCGTCTTGAGTTTGTGCTTCTATAAACTCCGCTTTAGATATGTCACCTACGGCTGCAGGAACCTTTAATTTTCTATAAGCCTGAGCTTGCTTCTGAACCTGCGCTCTAGTTTCTACGGCATTACTTATGCTACTTCTAAAATCGGACATTACCGGAAGTACTGAACCTTCTATGTTCCCCATCGTTAAATCATACATCGGGTCGTCCATACATAGTGCCTCTGTAGTCCCTTTAAAGAAAGGTGTATCTACATCTATTCTCGCTATTGGCACGTGCTCTACCGACTTATTTAACAACATACACGGTGACTGTTTACCTACCAACTGGTCATCCGAAACTAAACTACGCCTAACTACCACACCTGTACAACCTGTATCCCTCATTACAATTACGTCCGTGCCATTCACTCTACCATCTGCCGTTGGAAGATTTGCATACGGAAAGAGACATGTTCCGATCTTCGCCATTACACCATCCGCTTTAACACAACAGCTACTACTCTCGGTGTTAATAACCGGACTATTACTACCTCTGCCTCTACCTCTACCTTGGTTTTGACCACCTCTACCTCTACCGAAATTCCATGGGTTGTTAAAACCTTGGTTCGGACTACCTACATTGTTGTCCACTCTACTATTGTCACTAAAATTGTCTACGACAGCGGACACTTTCACCGCTTTCCTACACTCATGTGAAGCATGATTCCCATTACAGTGACGACAACGAATAAAAGGTCTACCTATGTTACCACGATTGCTACCTCCTCGAGCACCCATCGAACTACCTCCACCTCTATAGTTTCCACTCTGGCCTTTCTGTTTATGATCGTCCCCTTGCCTATCTCTAAAAGTTCTGTCTTTCGACACTACATTATGAGCTCCGCCTCTAGCCTCGGCAAACTGATCTGCTTGAGTTGCCATTTCATTTACACTAGTTAGTTTTCTTTCTTTAAGAAATAAGAACAGATCTCTACTACAAACATTGAATAGCTGGTCCCGCAACAAGAAATCTATGAGGCCCTGATAAGTCTGCGCTACCTTTCCTAACTCTAACCACCTATCTAAGTAATTTCTAGATCTACTAATGAACTGAATAAATGACTCGCCTTTCTCAGGCAAGCAAGCTCTAAACCGCTTTCTAAAACCTTCTTCAGTTAGTTCAAATCTCTTTAAAAGAGCATCCTTTAACTTGTCATAGTCAAGAGCATCTAAACTAGGTAATCTAGAAAATACATCTAAGGCCTTGCCTCTCAATAACGCACTTAAATGAACTGCCCACTTATCTTTGGTCCATTCCTGTAACTCAGCATAACGCTCGAACCGTAACAAGTAACTGTCCATGTTATCTTTGTCAGCATCAAAGTATGGTAACTTCGAACCTTTTAACTTCCCAGAATAACTATCTTTCCCTTCAGTTTTACTTTCCTTACTATGTGTCTTAGCTGCTTCCAACTCTAAAGCTAACTTATGATCAAACTCTTTTTGCTCCCTTTCCATTATCATCTTAGCCTTAGCTAGTCTACCATCTGTTTCGAACCTCTCATGTTCTAACTCTTGCTTCTCCCTTACTATTCTACTTTCATCATCTCGCTTCTCTTTAGCTAACCTGCCTTCTAATTCTAGCTTCTCTTTATCAGCATCTAGCTTCTCTTTAGCTAATCTACTTTCTAATTCTAGCTTATCTTTAACTAGTCTACCTTCTACTTCTAACCTATCTTTCTCAGCATCTAGCTTCTCTTTATCAGCATCTAACTTCTCTTTAGCTAATCTACTTTCGAATTCTAGCCTATCTTTCTCTAATTCTCTTTCCTTAAGTCTAAATTCCCTTTCCCTAGCCTGTTCGTCTTTAACAAAGGTTCTAAGCTCCTCACCAGCATACCCTAACTCCTTACCCATTTCCGTAAGATCCTTTATGGACGTCATGGTTATAGACATTGTGGACTACACACTACAATAATTACAATACACACGTCACTAATAATTCTACTCAACTAACTACTAATGGTAAGTCGCTGTATCCTCAGTAAATACCTGGGCATCATCATAGGACAAGTTACATACACATTTGTACTAGCGCTAACTACTAACGGTTATGTATAGATAGTATCTAGCTTCCACAAAACATATACACTACATAAAATATCTTAATTTGATATTGGACATAAACCTTAAACAATCATAGAAATGTGTATAACATGTACATGTATATTTACTTCTCCCATCAATATAAGTATACTCGAGTGTCACAACATGAGTAGAACGTCTTGTTCGCCAACCTAATTGGATACTATGTGTATATCAAGGCAGGTAAAACAAACACCCAAATTATTGAGCAAAAGTGCCTCAGACTCACTCGTGTAGACCACTGCGACCTCGCGCCAAGGAAAGAACGGACAAAACAACAGTTTGGACTCACCCTACCCTTGTCGTGTCTTGACTTGTCTTCTAAGCTGTGGCCGTGATCGTCGACAGTCGCCTTGATGGATCAGAGGGTGGTACACAATTCTAAAATAATAAGTAGAGATTTAGTATATCATAATAAAGATCACTTATTGATTCTTTCCCTCCGTAGTCGCCCAAAATCCCACTACTCTGAAAACCAGTTGTCACAGGATGACCTTAGTGGTTGGGCTAACTCAGGAAAGAATCAATGACGGTGAATGCATTTACATAAGTTTAATGCAACTTTTAAAATATGTTTAATATATATACAATTATCTAAAAAAAACAAGCGAATACACAATTGAACTATGAAAAGAGAGTTCTCCTGAACGTTTAAGACGTTCTTAGTATTGTTATAAATACTGAATGTCTAAGACACTAAAGTGTTGTTAAAGCTATAACAATGTTGATCTAGCGCGATAACTGTGATGCGCGAGAGCTCATGAAGATGATGATGCGCTAATTCAATGGATGATTGTCATCAAATGCCTTCTGTAAGGGTTGATGACGCGATGCAATGATAGTTAATCTCCACTGAGATTGTGAATGATATTCCTCCAGTGAGGACTGGTAACGGGCCCACCTTGTGTCCCGGGGGTTGTCGTTAGTAAAACCTGGCTGCGCAGGTACGGGGACCGTCTCCACCGCTTGTAAACGTTATTCGTGGAAGCTTAGCTCCACTCCTGGATATCCAAACCTAGATGGCTTACTCCAACCCTGGATGGCTTATATCCTGGATGGCTTATTTCCAAACCTGGATGGCTTATATCCTGGATGGCTTATTTCCAACCCTGGATGGCTTAGGCTGTAATTATACATACGTTTTAGATGTCGGTTGACAAACATAACAATCTTGCATAATTATTACCAAAACAAATCATTATTCAATCAATATATGCAAGCTGTACTAATGATGAGTAGCAATGTATACATATTCTACAACGCCATGTATACGCTACGTACGTCGCTGTTAATCAATGCCCCTAATACATGTAATATAAACATGATCAAATTACTCATATATTACACTCACTGAGTTATGCATGCACGCATGTCAACTAATGACCACATTTTTCAACGCTATGCATACGCGTCGAACATTTATTCTTGTCACTCATCTCATTGTTAACTAATGTTAACAATCGTGTATTACAATCACTGAGTTATACGCCAACGTTAACTAATGCACCTATTATCCCCTGTTATCAAATTAATATTGTTTTACAATTAATGATCAATTACAATAATTACATCTAATAAAGTAACTTCAAAATCATATGCTAGTCTAAAGTTATGTTTGAGAAACATCAATGCTAACCGGATGTCGTAACCGCCAAACAAGATGGCGCCGCCCACTGAATACAAATATACGATAAAAGTTTAATAAAACTACTAACCACATGTTGCCTGTGAAATTTGCCGTCCAATCTCTGTTCCAACAAAGTACTATCGATGATCCCGGCGAAAGCTAGAAGACAATGGGTTTTATAGCAAACATTACGCCCAAATCATTATTTCCCCCGTTCAGTCCGTGACAAACGTGACTAAATCTACAGTATTGAATCTACACGAGAGGCCCCTTATACAATTTTGCCGTTTAAGGAAAATATACCTATACGTTTACATGCATTAGCACAAAACTAAACTTATGACACGGCCTCTCTGGCGGCCACTTAAAATGTGCACGCTTTTACGTGTCACATGAATAGATCATGAATATTGTGAAATTGTTTCAACTCGAACAATAGATTTTGGGTGTAACCGATACAAGAGCTATATACGACCAGTACGCTCTACCCGTGACATTTTGTGACAAGGACGAGTAGCGTTCGTTTTGGTTGTCTCCAGTGCTTCCACCTGGACTGGGAGCCTTGAGCTCCGAAGGATGTCTCCTTCGCCTGGATTGGGAGCCTTCACCTCAGAAGGACGATGAGCCTTCGTTTTGGTTGGCATTCCCCATCCCAGGAAGTATCTGGCAAAACAACCTTTAACTAGGAAGGGCTAGATACTTTTCACTTTGGAAGGGTAGCTCTGAGACACAGAAGGGCCAAGGGCCTTTTTCTGCGGGCCAGGTCTAGCCAACCGGTGAATGCGAACATATTTGCTGTTACTGAAATATAAGAAAATAACAGCAGAAGGTGCTAGATGCACCAACTGTAATTATATAACAAACAAAACAAAACCCAACAATATAAGAAGAAAAACTATTTACTGGCGTGTTGACACGAGTAGGAAAGGTAAAATAAATATACTGCCGAAGCAAGTACTGCCTACGTTCCAGTGTCAATTTCAAACTCCTAATAGAAGTTAACAGCCATAATTCCGATAGAATTTACAAAGGTTGGTAAACCGGAAGTAGATCGCATGTGTTTTTGTTTACGAAATGCGATCTGAAATAACGGCGTAAAGAACAAAAATAGGTGTAAGAAACACCAAGTACATTTATAAACTCGTAAGAAAATAACATATGGGAAGTAAAATTAAAGTAATAAAACAATTAAAACCATTTGTTACGTGGAAAAAGAACAAATATTTTGAGACCGTCGATTTACCGTCTTCTCTCGAAGAACGCCACGTCGGAAAGAGGACGTAACTCTGTGTGACTCTTGCTTGTACGGGTGTATCTGGCGGCGCCCTTGGTGCCGGGAGTCCCGGGAAGGGTATTTGGGGAAGTTTTTCCGTTCGTGGATTAAGG
This sequence comes from Cyrtodaria siliqua, assembly GCA_037043455.1. NCBI lineage: Eukaryota > Metazoa > Mollusca > Bivalvia > Adapedonta > Hiatellidae > Cyrtodaria > Cyrtodaria siliqua. The sequence continues at coordinate 41,384 of JAWPHD010015442.1, read as the reverse complement.
CAAGTTGAGTATATTGCAATTGTAATGTTGTCGTAAGTTATCTATAGACCAATCAGTATTTATTGAATCCATCTCGAACTTGTCGAAATGGCTGTGTCTGGCTTCCAAAAGGCAGCTTTATAAGTATTTTAACCTATTTTAATATTTTACATTTAATATCGCATCAAATTTAAAGGGACTCATGGCAATATTATTGGTACAACAAAATAAAAGATATAAGCAAAAACAATTTGCTTAGAACTATTAACTTAATAATGTTTTTTAAATATGAGAGTTATTTAAAAACTAGAAATGTGTCCATGGGATACGAATGCCTCACTTAAAAATAAAACGCAAAAAAGTATCGTACACAAGGTAGATTATGAAATAATCGGTTGAAAACTGGGAGGAGATAGACACATGAACTTTTCAGGATGGACGGACAGACAGACAGACACTGATGAACATGGCTATATGCCCCCTCACCATTCAGTGGTGGGGCATAAAAACTAGCAGGGCACGACGATAAAAAATAATTAAGATTGCTACATACCGTATCCCTTTAAATAGAAAAAAATAAATATATATAAACTTGTATTGATAAATTGTTTCTTCATTCACTATAAACAATTCTTCATCAGCATCAATAAATATGTACACTGCAGCTAGAGTGAAACAGCTGAACAATTCTCTTTTAAAAAAATGACCTTGCATAGTTTTGGAAAAATAAAAAAAGTAAGTTATAGGACCTTTAGATACCATGTATCTATATTTGCGGCAAACTTTTTTGTGAAGTTTCACACTATGTGTTTTTTTGTTGTTAAGATATGTACAAGATTACATACAAAAGGTTTACACTTAAATATTGGCCAAGAAAAATGAAGTCTGTAACCAGATAACCAAAAAAGCCGACGAATACAGGGCTTTCTAGATATAACATTTGTATAAAAGGTGACCCTGGGGTCTTAGACAAAGGCTTAAACCAACAAATCTTAACCAGACATAACATCATAACGAGAAGGTTAATTTTGGTTAAAATGTTGTGCCTGTTGACTGTAAAGTAGTTTTCACAATTTATTTCTGACGAGCTATTCCTATGCGATGATGTCTGGTACTACATTGACCACAATTTAATTTTTTGTTCTGTCTCAAGAAATCTGCCCTAAATTTAGGTTTTCTGTTTCCAATAACCAGTAGATCTAACGTTCTGCTAAACAGAATAAAACAGGTGAAACTTGTACTACTTTGCTTCTATACTTTAACCCTCTAATTCCAGAGTTTATGCCATTGGATACGGATCGCACCAACTCTTGATTATAACCAAAGGTGTCATACACTGCTTCTTCCATTGCTTCACGATTCCTTGGTGATAATCCGGGTTTACCACGACCGTAGTAGTTTCTACCTAACATCTCATCAGGAGAATATATAGTTTGTGCTAATTCCAGCCGAAGCTAGAAATAGATGCTGATTTCAGTTGCATTTCTCTTGTTAAATCTTTATTAATTCTAACTTTTGACGTTTTTGGAACTCGTTCTATATCTAATAGGAACTTATCTCAGTGAAATGTGCACCAGTGTTTGCAATGTTAGACAGAGGCTGACGATTTTGATATGTAACGAGTCTATTTGGAAGATGTCCGTGGTCATAAGCAGTCTGTGCAAGTTGTGTTTGTAATGGTGTAAGATAGCTACTATTCGCGGGCATACACACATTGGTACCAAGAGTCATGGGTTGCTGGGGTGTACCAAGTTGTATATGTCCGTGTCCAGAAGGAATCTGTGTAAGTTGTGTTTGTAATGGTGTATGATTGCTACTACTTGCGGGCATACACACATTGGTACCAAGAGTCATGGGTTGCTGGGGTGTACCAAGTTGTATATGTCCGTGTCCAGAAGGAATCTGTGTAAGTTGTGTTTGTAATGGTGTAAGATAGCTACTAGTCGCGGGCATACACTCATTGGCACCAATAGTCATGGGTTGCTGGGGTGTACCAAGTTGTATATGTCTGTGTCCAGAAGCAATCTGTTCAAGTCGTGTTTGTAACGGTGTAAGATAGCTACTAGTCACGCACATACACTCATTGGAACCAAGAGTCATGGGTTGCTGGGGTGTACCAAGTTGTATATGTCCGTGTCCAGAAGGAATCTGTGTAAGTTGTGTTTGTAATGGTGTATGATTGTTACTAGTCGCGGGCATACATTCATTGGCACCGATAGTCATGTGTTGCTGGGGTGTACCAAGATGTATATGTCCCTGTCCAGTATCAATATGTGAGAATGAGAGCTGTGTAGAATTGTCAACCTCTGTCTGGTCTTCTATTGGCTCATCACTGTCAAGTCCTAAACTGAGGTCAACCTCCGATTCCAATGGACAGTCATCGTCTTCAGCCCAACGAAGCCTTTCACCATAATTTGGTGTGTTCTTCTTCAGTAGTTGGTGACATATTTTCTAACGATTTGCTTTCAAAAGAACTTCTAACATTTTTATTATAACATCAGTTTTCGCAGTGTCTGGATATGGTACTTCTGTCTGCGTTCCGCACGTGACTGATTTTACAGGAATAGATTTCTCGCTGCCGGTTAACAGAGGTCCACATTCATTTCATAACTTGTGATAATCTTCCGCCGTATATACCACAAGGCAGCTTTCGGTCTGCGTAATACAGGTTCTGCGGTTATTGTGAAAATCAATGATGTGATGTTGCACCACTTCTGCTTGGTCAGTAGTCAAGTGTTCCAAAAACACTGGCTGTCTACCTGGTTGTCCAGTCTGTCCTACCTCTTTTTGCCCTGAACCTTCATGGAGGACTACTGCTGATCTACCATTTGTTCCCTGAAATGAACAAACAAAATAGTAAACAAGATGCTCAACAATTGCATAGACTTTTCTACAGAGTGACCATTTTCAGTTTCAGTCGAAAATCAACATGTCACCCTAAATATCGTCTGCATTCCCCTTGACCGTAATCATCAACGCGATTGCAAAACAGTCACTTTCCGTATAAGCTACCTCCACAGCAAAGAGTGTTGCAGTATCTTATTTCAAACTAAAGTTATTGGTTAAAAACCCTTTATTATTTTGAGCGTCAGCGACCTTGACCTTAACTCCATTGACCTCTTATGCAATATCAAGCTTCATTTCCATATAAGCTACCTACCAGCAAGTTTCGTTCCACTCATTTCTAAGTGAAGTTATTGTCCTGAAACAAAAAGTACTAAAAAGTGACTACCAATGGATGACAGATGTTGTCGCAATACGACGGACAAAATAAAACCTAAGTATCCGCAATACTTCGCTGACGACACAAAAATTGAAAGCCATCAACCCAAGCTGTTTCTGAGAAGAAGATTTTTTTAAAAGTTCCCTATGTAAGTCTTTGTAAAACATGTGACACCTGGGACGGGGCCAAATGTGACTCCAGGGTCACCATTTGAACAAGCTTATAGCAAATGCAAAATATTAAACCTCTGGCTCTAGTAGTTTGAGAAGAAGATTTTCTAATTATTTCCCTGCAGAAGTAAAAAATGTGACCCCTGGGACGGGGCCAAATGTGACCCCAGGATTTGGAGCATCGAATTAAGAGTTACAACTAATTTTTACATGATCTGGATGTAGTTTTGATAAACAGTTTGTAGAGTAAGTTTGCCTTTATTTGGCGGGTTAGTTTCTTTAAGCAAGACATTTTCTATTAGCCTCGTCTATCAAATGGGGACGTAAACTCTCAGAAGTGTTCATTAACATCAGTCTGATGAATATCACAGAACAATGAAAGATATATGGAAAACCATGTACTATTCTCCATGTTGGTATAAAATTTCTATGTTTATTGTGAAACAAAATGTCCACTCCAGACTGCCAATTATACATCACTACTTCGATTAGGGATGGGTATTGTCATTTTTTTCGTATCGCCAATACAGATCAACCATTTATTTCATCTCTGCCCCTGGTGACATTACGTTATACTCCATCCGAATGGAGTATTTAATGGAGTTACAGTATAATGTAATATCACCAGTTGAACCTATGAGACGTCAAAATAGACACACGACAGGGGCGTAGCATACCTAAAATGCATATATAGGCCCAGCAATCTAGGGGGATCTGGGGGGCATGCTCCCTGACGTTTTTTTTTTTAAACTTAGCTATGTAATGGTGCGTTTTGGCGTATATCTGACAAAACACTTGTGTGGTGTTTAAAAAAGTATTTTTGACAAATTTGATAATTAACATTTGACAAAGTTGTTACCTACACTGTTAAATAAAACAAGAAAAAAAAGTTGATCCTTAAACCCCATCCTCTCCCCCACCCACACACCTCCCCTCCCCCTCCAGCTTCAGTTTTTATTAGCGCTACTGATTAGAGATCAGCAGAGCTTATGCCATGGTGTGGTGTCCTTCGTCCATCTGTCTGTCCGTCTGTCTGCCCGTCCGTAAACTTTTATTTGTAGCGACTACTCCTCTGAAACTACTGAATGGATATTCATGAAACTTTACAGAAGTGTTGCCCATGAAGTCTAGTTGATCCTAGCAAAAATTCATGTTGAAATGAAATCCAAGATGGCCGCCAAAGCTAAATATAGATTTTTAAAATACAAGTTTGTAGCGACTACTTCTTGAAAACTCTAAGTGATATTGATATGGGACTTTTTCTAAAATGATCAGCATGACATGATGTTGGTCCTTGTCGAAAAATCGTTTTGATTCGACGTAAAACATGGCTGCCAGCGGCAATCTTTTTTTTACATAGAGTTATATAATGAAAACTTGTAGCGACTACTCCTCTGAAACTACTTGGCAGATTTTCATGAAACTTTACAGGAATATTGCTCTTAATGTTTAATTGATCCTAGCAAAATTTCAGATCGGCCAGAAATTCAAGATGGCCGCCACAGTTAAAAATAGATTTTTAAACAATAAGTTTGTAGCAACTACTTCTTGAAAACTATAAGTGATATTGATATGGGACGTTTTCTAAATTGATCAGCATGACATGATGGTTATCCGAGTCGAACATTACTTTGATTCGACGTTAAACATGACTGCCAGTGGTCATCTTTGTTTACATAGTGTTATATAATGGAAAATTGTAGCGATTACTCCTCTGAAAATACTCAACGAATTTTCATGAAACTTCACACGAATGTTGCTCTTGATGTCTTACTGATCCTAGCAAAATTTCAGGTCAGCCAGAAATTCAAGATGGTCACCATTTCTAAAAATAGATTTTCAAAATACAAGTTTGTAGCGACTTCTTCTTGAAAACTATAAGTGATATTGATATGGGACATTTTCTAAAATGATCAGCATGACATGATGTTGGTCCTTGTCAAATATCATTTTGATTCGATGTTAAACATGGCTGTCAGCAGCCATCTTTGTTTACATAGAGTTATATAATGAAAATTTGTAGCGACTACTTCTCTGAAACTACTCGACGGATTTTCATGAAACTTCACAGGAATGTTGCTCTTGATGTCTAATTGATCCTAGCAAAATTGCAGGTCGGCCGGAAATTCAAGATGGCCGCCACTGCTAAAATTATATTTTCAAAAAAAATTTTTCTAACGACTACTTCCTGAAATCAAAATCAATCAGTAGAGCTTCAAGGTCATTGACCTCTTGTTGCATTTTTTTTCATTTTTAAAATTGATGTTTAGGCCTGGGTTTATATGGCCTAATAGTAGCCACGCTGATGCTTGGTTAACAAAAAGTTTGACTGAAGACATGCTCTATGAAACATACTCTTGAAAACGAATTCATATTGGGAGCATCGATTCCCCTAACCGCTAAAATCTGAAAAACTATGTAAATTTATATATATGTTAAAATAGAATTGTCAGTTTGTTAGCTCACCTGAGCCGAAGGCTCAAAGGTGAGCTATTGGGATCACTCTTCGTCCGTCGTCCGTCCGTCGTCTGTCGTCCGTCGTCCGTCGTTAACTTTTGCTTCAAATAACTTCTCCTCAGAAACCGCTTGGCCAATTTTGTCCAAACTTCACGTGGATGATCCTTAGATGAATGCTTTTTAGATTTGTTAAAATTAGGTCAGCGCAACATCCAAGAAGGCCGCCATTACCATATATGGCTGAAACCTTAAAAAATCTTCTTCTCAAGAACCGCTGGACAGATTTCACAGTTTTTCTTTTAAAATGATCGCCAACGTCTAGACTATCAAGTTTGTTCAAATGGAGTCCCCGGGGTGAAAAATGGCCATGCCCCGGGGGTCCAAAGTTTGTATATTGAGATTTTGCATGTCTTTCATATAGACATACAGGAATTTTTTTTAAAAAATCTTCTTCGGTGAAACCACAAGGCACAGAGGTCTCATGTATTACCTGTAGCATCAGATCATGGTCCTCTACTAAGTTTGTTCAAATGGTGACCCTGGGGTCAAATTTGTCCCCACCCCGGGGGTCACAGTTTTACATAGACTTATATAGGATTTTTTTTTTATAAATCTTCTTCTCGGAAACTACAAGAGCCAGAGGTTTGATATTTTGCATTTACTATAAGCTTATGGTCCTTTACTAAGTTTGTTCAAATGGTGACCCTAGGGTCATATTTGGCGCCGCCCCAAGGGTCACATGTTTTACATAGACATTTATAGGGAAAAACTTAAAAAATCTTCTTCTCTGAAACTGCAAGAGCCAGAGGTTTAATATTTTGCATTTGCTATAAGCTTATGGTCCTCTACCAAGTTTGTTCAAATGGTGACCCAGGGGACACATTTGGCCCCGCCCCGAGGGTCATAGTTTTACATAGGCTTGTATAGGGAAAAACAGAAAAAAATCTTCTTCTCTGGAACCACATGGCACGGAGCTCTCATGTATTACATGTAGCATCAGCTTATGGTCCTCTACTTAGTTTGTTCAAATGGTGACTCTGGGGTCAAATTTGTCCCCGCCCCGGGGACCACAGTTTAACATAGACTTGTATAGGATTTTTTTTTTTAAATCTTCTTCTCGGAAACTGCAAGAGCCAGAGGTTGAATATTTTGCATTTACTATAAGGTCATGGTCCTCTACCAATTTTGTTCAAATGGTGACCCAGGTGTCAAACTTGGCCGCACCCCGGGGGTCACAGTTTTATATAAATTTATATATATAGGAAAAAACACTCTTCTCTGAAACTACAAAAGCCAGAGGTTTAATATTTTGCATTTACTATTAGATTATGGTCCTCTACCAAGTTTGTTCAAATGATGACCCAGGGGTAAAATTTGACCCGACTGTGGGTCACAGTTTTACATAGACTTATATAGGAAACACATTAAAGTCTTCGTCTCTGGAACTACAAGAGCCAGATGTTTAATATTTTGCATTTACTATACTCTTATGTTCCTTTACCAAGTTTGTTCAAATGGTGACCTTGGGATCACATTTAACCCCGCCCCAGGGGTCACGTTTTACATAGACTTGTACAGGGAAAAACTTAAAAAAAATTCTTCTCTAAAACCACAAAGCACACAGCTCTCATATATTACATATAGCCCTGGGGTCACATTTGGCTCTGCCCAAGGTGTTATTCTTTAGCACCTTCATTTTATATTTGATCTTTACCAAACTTTGGCAGTGTCTTAAACTGTCTATATCAATGTTGTTATGCACAACAGAGCCCACATTTCTTGAACAACCTTAACCAAACTTGCACAGATTGTATATGACCATAAGATTTCGAAGAAGTTTGATAATGTGCCAGTACTCAGGTGATCGCTTTAGGTCCATCTTGGCCCTGGCCCTCTTTTACTCAGGTGAGCGATATAGGGCCATGATGGCCCTGGTTTTAATTGTGTTTTGAAAATTGCGCTCACGCCTCCCACCCCACCCCGCTTCTCACCCCACCCCACTTCCCATTCTCATGTATTCGCCCCTGACAAATAAGAACTTTACTTATGAAAAAACAGTTTGAGTTTCAGATTTTGAGTTGCTACTGTTTTACTGCAATCAAAGACAGGAGGTGGTTTTGCCCATCACGTAGGTAGTACCTAGTTCATATTATTACGGAATTCAACAGTAAAATAGTCTTACCTGATGTCGTCGTTGATGGGGGCGAATCATAATGTATCTCCCACTGCAACTGAGTCTGAGAGCAACAGTTTGCCGCCATTTTTTGTAATTGTAGCGTTATCAGCCTCCTTCAAAGGAGAGCGGCTTCTCAGCGCACTCGTCACAGATGGTGTTCGAATTGTTGTTAACACGCTCGTATTAAAAAAATCGTGTAAATTCACGTCATTATCACGTCGTAATAGACGGGTAAAGCAATTCAGCGGTGCCTCTGATTGGCATTAATGGTATTAACGAAAACCCCGTTTGACCTCGAAACGGAAAAACGCGAAAAAACCCGGTTGACCCGGTTGACCCAGAAACGCTTTAAGCGTTTTCCATTGGCTGAACGAAAAAAGCGTTTAACAAACTGAAAACGTTTTTAAAACATTCTGATTGGATAACGGTTGAAAAACGGGTTAAAACGTGTTTTTCGCGTTTTCAGCATAAGCGTTTTTCGTTCGTTCAGTTTGCGTTTCAAATGCGTTTTAGAGTGGTAATAGAACGCTGCCACATCTGTACCGAGGGACAGTAGGCAGCTAGTACGTGGGCCCATATAATTGGTAATAACGGTAACTTAGTCCCATTGAAATATATTGGTAGATTACTAATGTGTGTATTTCCGTGTATGCGTTTACATTAATGATGGCAGAAAACAAAAACAGATATACAGTATGCTCCCATATGGCTACATACACATATATAGATATACATTCCATGCTACATACAGCACATACACATATACATATTCCCTTTCACTGGCTGTTTGCTAATTAGATATGTCGACACACACATATACCATATGAGTTTAATATATATGAGGATCATCCGGCATACATACTCTGCATGAAAATGACTGTTAAATGCGTGCCGGCGACACCCATATACTTAAATATCACCACTTTTGCCTTTTCCTGAATAGATAGCGGCAACAGAGCATATTTGATTCTATATTTTATATAATACTCCTGTTGATCGAAGGAACTTAAAAATCCACACTTGATGCCATTTAACAATCCCTCAGACTCACTTGTTTCCATTTTGAATGCTTTTGTTTCAGAAAACACAAATCTGCATCAATCAGCTGCTCTTATAGTATGTGTCTGCTGAACCGGATTCAGCTGCTCTTAAAGTATGTGTCTGCTGAACCGGATGAAGTTTGGTTTATATCTCACAATACAGTTAATTTTACATTGCTCTACATATGTAAAAGGACTGCTCTGCACCACTGTAGAACTTCCTGAATTTTCTTAAAAATACTTTCTTTGTGAAACTTGATGTCTGTTGCTCGAATTATCCCAGCAAAAACACGTGATTGACCAATTTGCTTTTTTAGCTCTACTAACTACTTGAAAACTCTAAGTGATATTGATATGGGAATTTTTCTAAAATGATCAGCATGACATGATGTTGGTCCTTGTCAAAAATCATTTTGATTCGACATTAAACATGGCTGCCAGCGGCCATCTTTGTTTACATAGAGTTATATAATATAATTTTCAGAAAATAAGTTTGTAGCGACTACTTCTTGAAAACTATAAGTGATATTGATATGCGTCTTTTCCTAAAATGATCAGTATGACTTGATGTTGAGCCTTGTTGACTTTAAAAATGGCTGCCAGTGGCTATCTTTGTTTACATAGAGTTATATAATGAAAACTTGTAGAGACTACTCCTCTGAAACTACTTGACGAATTTTCATGAAACTTCACACGAATGTTGCTCTTGATGTCCAATTGATCCTAGCAAAACTTCAGGTCGGCCGGAAATTCAAGATGGCCACCATGGCTAAAAATAGTTTTTCAAAATACAAGTTTGTAGCGACTGCTTCTTGAAAGCTATAAGTGATATTAATATGGAACTTTTTCTAAAATGATCAGTATGACATGATGTTGATCCTTGTCAAAAATTAGTTTGATTTGACGTTAAACATGGCCGCCAGCGGCCATCTTCGTTTACATAGAGTTATATAATGAAAACTTGTAGCGACTACTCCTCTGAAACTACTCGACGGATTTTCATGAAACTTCACAGGAGTGCTGATCTAGCTATCAAAAACCTAACAGTAGAGCTTCAAGGTCATTGACCTCTTGATTAGATTTGTTAAAATTAGGTCTGCCATTACCATATATGGTCGGAACCTTAAAAAATCCTCTTATCAAGAACCGCTGAACAGATTTCGACAGTTTTTCTTTTAAAATGATCGCAATTGCCTAGACTATCAAGTTTGTTCAAATGAAGTTCCCGGGATAAAAAATTACCTTGCTCTGCTCTGGCAGTCCAAATTTTGTATATTGGGATTTTGCATGTTTTTCATAGACTTAAATAGGAAAAAACTTTAAAAACCTTCTTCTCTGAAACCACAAGGCACAGAGCTTTCATGTATTAGCATTAGTATGTAGCATCAGCTTATGGTCCTCTACTAAGTTTGTTCAAATGGTGACCTTGGGGTCAAATTTGGTCCCGCACTGGTGGGTCACAGTTTTACATAGACTTATATAGACTTATATAGTGGGGGTGGGGTGGGTGGGAATCTTCTCTGAAATTACAAGAGCCGGAGGTTTAGTATTTTGCATTTACTATAAGATTATGGTCCTTTACCAAGTTTGGGGTCACATGTTTTACATTGACTTGTACAGTCGATTCTGTTTAATTGCCTATCGGTTAATTGCATATTTCGGTTAATTGCATAAAGTTTTGAAACACATAACCATTCGTATTCTTTTGCATGTAAAAAAACCCGTATAATCGCATAGGTTTTTGTCACATTCCAGATAATTTCATAACGAATATCTGGTTAATTGCATACTGAAAGTCAAATTTACCTGTATTTTTCAACTGTTAATTGATTGACGAGTACACAGAGATAAGCCCGAGGCAAAGTGATTGACAAAAGGTGCTAATTAGTGACTTGCCGAGAGAAAATTTGCCATTTTGTGCGGCTTGCGTAAAGCTTCCACGCCATGACGATCGCTCACCAATTACCATACTCGATTTATTAATAAGTTTGGAGACTCATTTACGCTATTATAACCTATGTACAAAATGCTACATGTACAAAATGTTCAATTTTGGCTATTCGAATACTCCGGTTAATCGCATTTATTTTCTTGACAAATGGGCTATGCAAATAACCGAAATCAACTGTATAGGGAAAAACTTAATCAATCTTCTTCTCTGAAACTGCTTGAGCCAGATGTTTAATATTTTGCATTTGCTATAAGCTTATGGTCCTCTACCAAGTTTGTTCAAATGGTGACCCAGGGGTCACAGTTTTACATAGATATATATTAAATTTTTCTCATAAACTACAAGAGCCAGAGGTTTAATATTGTGCATTTACTAAGAGCTTTTGGTCCTTGTTTATTCAAATGGTGACCATGGGGTCACATTTGGCCCTGCCCCAGGGGTCACATGTTTTACATGACTTGTATAGGGAAAAACATAACAAAACTCCTTCTCTGAAACCACAAGGCACACAGCTCTCATATATTAATGTAGCCCTGGGGTCACATTGGCCATTCCCCAGGGGTTACACTCTAGCACCTTCATTTTGTATTTGATCTTTACCAACCTTTGTCAGTGTCTTTATATCAATGTTGTTAACACAACAGATCCCACATTTCTTGAACAATCTTAACCAAACTTGCACAGATTGTATATGACTGCGATTTCGAAGAAGTTCAATAATGGGCCAGTACTCAGGATATAGGACCATCTTGGCCCTCTTGTTATAATTTGGAATCTCAAAATATCATGGCCAAACAAGTTCATCCAAAACTAAGGCCTGTTTTGCAAACTAAGGCGCTGGATCTCTCTAAGAGGGATGAAGGAAACATAATATTAGGCTTACCTTGGTTCGTGATCAATGTCGAAGTCCATTCGAATTTCACCAAATCTTGCAACCCGGTCGTGGATTTTCGACCACTGCAGAAAATGAAGTCTCGCTCCATCCTGGCGAATCTCTGTCACACGGTGACACGCGCTCTCTCCCATCGGCCCAGCGCACCATCAATGGCTTGAACAATTTGATCTATTGAGAACATTCCGGATAATTAATTAATTAATTTAGCTAAAATACATAACTTTACGCAAAGGAGTCTGGACTAAAAATGATGAAATAGCACGCGAATGCGTCCAGTTTACTTTGTTTATAAATACGCGTTGCAGAATCTATGTTATTATACTGAAAGGAAAAAGAAACGCAGGGTGCGTATTTCCGCTATATATTGTATGTTTAATAAGCTACTGCTAATCGAATGGTACAGGGCGACATCAGGCCTGTCCTTTTAGAAAGAAGGTTTAAACAGCACTGAACACACCAATGGTTACCCCTTTAAAGTTTCATTATCGTCAGAATGCGCATTTGGCTCAAGCAGGTGAGCAAACTTAGGCTTTAAATGTTGCAATCACTTAACATTAAATACAGTACTGAACTGGCTCAATTTTTCAAAGAGGAACTTCAGCATTTATGAATTTCTTGTTACAACGTGTACTCACTCCCTATAAGAACTCTGTTACAACGCAAAGCATGTCTCAACGAAGTCATGATACAAAATCACAACGACATCTGTTACAATATCTGTACGTTCGTGTTACAATATCTCTTCATGTGTTGTGAAAACATGACATTTTTGTAATTTTTGCGATGGATCGGAGGTCTAAAATGGTGTTTACTTACATTATGTATTACCTTTGACCAGATGTTGCAATTGTTGTATTTTTTTTAGTTTTTAGCTTGTTACATGTTTTTACAGAGAATAATATTGGAAATTACAGCATGTTCTAAATCGTTTCATAATAATCATTAAACGATTTTTTTTTTCTGAGCTGTAGTGGTAGGGATTTACTGTTGTGTAAAATAGAATATATATTAAGTCTCACAGAATGAATATTAATCTTCAGATATAAACAACAAGTAGTTTGTAGTTATTTTATGTTTTACGATGTTACAGTATCATCACGAGGGTGTTACAAACTGCCAACGAGATAACCTTTAAAGGTTACAAACTCTCATCGACGGAAAGTCAGGCAAAATGTTACAGTCTCTTAATGATTATGTTAGCTTTCACATCATGTGTTCCGACAATGTGTCGTGCTCGGCCGTTTCCAAAGGTCCATTATCATACTTTTTGCTATTGAAAACGGTCCCGCAAACATCACAAGAAAGGTTTTTCGGGCGGTGTAACGTGCCCATGTGCCTCGATAGACTTGTTATGTAGCCAAACAGTTTATGGCAGATATATATACTGCTGACGTAGGATTTTGACTGGACATGCTTATTTACATGTCCCAGGTAGCATAACTTTTCAAAGATTTTTTATCCACACATTTTCCATGCTTGGAGTTTTCCATCTTACGATGCCTGCACGGCATGCCTGCTGTTAAACCATATACTGCAAATTTCACACAATAATTTCACACCTTCGTGAATCAATCTAGTATGCTCCCTCAGGTCGCAGAGTGCTGAAAATGTTTTCTTGCACTTACTGCATGTTACTTTTGACGCTTATGGACTGAGCGAGTGTGTCTATACACATTTCCCCAAGAAGCAGTGGAATATTTACACACTTTGCAGTAGTGGAACCTTTTGTGCCCATTTCCAGACTTTTCAGTGTTTGGACCAGGTCCAAGTCTCTCGAAAGCTGGATCAGAAGCTCTGGCTTTATATAAAGTTGAGAGCTGTACAGGGAAGTCCCTCTATTAGGGCTGGTGTCTTTACTGGAGTGCTGACGAGGACGGGCGTGAGCGTTGATAGTTCATGCTCGTTCTTGTTGTCGCCAAGTACCATGTCCACACTCAAATACATGGCACCCAAGTAAATACTCTCTTCTTCCTGGAACCAGAACTCCATCAAATCCGTCGTTGATACACTGTAACGCTGTCAGAGATATACTGTAACATTTATTATTTTTCTGTTATGATACTGTAACATTACGTGTAAAGTTTGTAACATAATTCACAAAAGGTGTATATTAATATAATATCTTGGTAAATTGATAGATAAATCGTTCTCTTTAAAATATACAAGATGCCTAACTAATACCTAGCAGTAGCAAGTTTTAATATCCAATACTCTTCTCTTGTAAATCAAAAATTACTGGTGAAAAGTTAACGTTTACACATTTCTACTTTCGGTTTCACTTTCAACCTTACTTCTAATGTTTTGCACAGTCTTAAGGAATATTTTCATGAAATGTTTAGAATAAGAACACATGGGCAGATCACATGGAGATATACTGTAACACGAACGTACAGATATTGTATATGTCGTCGTGATTTTGTATCATGACTTCGTTGAGACATGCTTTACTTTGTAACGGAGTTCTTAGGGAGTGGTACTGTGATTAAAACGTCTACAACATCACAGTTGTGTCCTTTCTCTAACTAACTGCACTTTTTTTTTTTACAAAACATTTTGGGATTTCCTTGGAATATATATGGAATTAAGTGTTCAGTATATGCAATATATAGCGGAAATACGCACCCTGCGTTTCTTTTTCCTTTCAGTATATTTGTAGTTAATAAAATATGTAATTTTAATATCAATAAAAGATAAGTTTAGAATACGTCTTCAACAAATATTATATTTAATTATAAGTATAATATCGAATAAGTATGATTAGTGAAGATCTATTTTTAGCTCGGCTGATCAGAGATCAGCAAGCTTATGCCGTGGTGCGTCGTCCATCTGTCCGTAAACTTTTATTTGTAGCGACTACTCCTGTGAAACTACTCGATGAATATTCATGAAACTTTACAGAAATGTTGCCCATGAAGTCTAGTTGATCCTAGCAAAAAAATTCAGGTTGATGTGAAATCCAAGATGGCCGCCAAAGGTAAAAATAGATTTTTAAAATACAAGTTTGTAGCGACTACTTCTATAACTATAAGTGATATTGATATGGGACTTTTTCTAAAATGATCAGCATGACATGATGTTAATCCTAGTCGAACATTATTTTGATTCGACATTAAACATGGCTGCCAGTGGCCGTCTTTGTTTACATAGAGTTATATAGTAAAAACTTGTAGCGACTACTCCTCTGAAACTACATGAAACTTCACAGGAATGTTGCTCTTGATGTCTAGTTGATCCTAGAAAATTTCAGGCTGGCCGAAATTCAAGAAGGCCACCACGGCTAAAAATAGATTTAAAATAAATAAATTTGTAGAGACTACATCTTGAAAACTGTAAGTGATATTGATATGGGACATTTTCTAAAATTATCAGCATGCCATGATGTTGATCCTTGTCGAAATTTATTTTGATGCGACTTTAAACATGGCCGCTAGATTTATATAGTAAAAACTTGTAGCGACTACTTCTCTGAAACTACTTGACGAATTTTTATGAAATTTCACAGGAATGTTGCTCTTGATGTCTAATTGATCCCAGAATTGTTTAAGGTCGGCCGGAAATTCAAGATGACTGCCATGGCTAAAAACAGATTTTTTAAAAAAAAATTGTAGCGACTGCTTCTTGAAAACTGTACGTGATATTGATATGGGACTTTTTCAGTATGGAATGATGTTGATCCTTGTAGAAAATTGTTTTGATGCAGTGTTAAACATGGCCGCCAGCGGCCATGTTGATCCTTGTCAAAAATTATTTTGATTTTGACGTTAAACATGGCCGCCAGTGGCCATCTTTGTTTACATAGAGTTATAATGAAAAATTGTAGCGACTACTCCTCTGAAACTACTTGACGGATTTTCATGAAACTTCACAGGAATTTTGATCTAGCTATCAAAAACCTATCAGTAGAGCTTCAAGGTCATTGACCTCTTGTTTGTGTGTATGTTGTACATCTTCGAATAAGTTATGACGTCACAAAGCAGGCAGAGCTTACAACCGACTGATATTTTTATCGATTAAACACACATTTTAAGAAAAAGAAAAAAAGATACGTTTCATTATAGATTTGATAGTAACTATACTGCGATAAAAACACAAGATAAAGCAATTTGAGCTAGATTTGACCAACTATAGTGAAGACCCCAATGTACCCCATTTTGCCATATAGGCAAAGATGCGACCTTGGGGTCTTAAAGATAAGATTGTGTCCATGTATTGAATGACCATATCTAATATTAGCACAAGCAAATATTCGCGAGAACTAGAATTCTCGATTGACTCTCCCCACGAAATAAATTCCTCGTGAAATATAAGTGATTTACAGTAACCAGATAACTTGAAAGTCAGTCACAGGTGCCCAAAAAACATACCTTAAAGCCTCTAGTTCTCCAGACCGCCTCTTGTTATATGTCATCAGTTTGCAGTAACATGACGGCACGTCTGTAGACTTCTGGATTTTTCCTGATTCAATCGTCTTCAGTTCATCACTCACGCGACCTCCAAGTACCGCGAGATCTTCTGGTATTGGTAACAGTGGGGTCTCACTTCTTCATCTTGTCCTCTCTCAGTTTCTGGTGTGCCAACTTTGACTCCCGATGTGTCCATTCAAGCTTCATCAAAGTTGTGAACTCTTCCACTTCCCTTTTCTGCTGTAAATGTTCACCCTAAGGGCAATGCCCAGTTTCATATTTGCCAATCTGGCAATGTCAAAGCCTATCTTTATGGCCGCTGATGGACACTTCAGGTCCTCTTCATCATCGTCTTCCATATGGGCGCATAACAAGGCTGCCTGGCAAATAAGATCAAAGTATGCAGGCTTTAAGTAATCCATCATAGTAAGATTTGATTTGGACAAGTCCCCTAAATGCTGCAAACTTATAATATTTCCTTTTTAATTTGTTGCCCAGGTTTTGTCGCAACCAATTGTTGCCCATAGCCACGATCAGCACGATCAAGCTATCCTGCTTTGCAAGATTTGTCACTTTATCCCGAGTCATTATGGGATATATTTCTTTAAGAAGTTGTTTAGAAGCTTTGTCACTGACATCACCAATGGTTACAGCTGATCTAACTATGGCCTCCCCTCTTGTTAATTTTGTACCTTCTGACTTCCCTGGACATGTTTTTTTGTGCGTTTTATGCAATCTTTATCCACTCGAAACACTGGGCAAGGCCCGTAGTCTTCATCATCAAGTTTCAGGTTTTCTGGAATGACATCATAATCATTATCATGCTTAAGAATGTCCATCCACTTAGGTTGTTGGGATGAACAATTAACACTGTTGTCCTCAACGTCAGATTGATTCAGCCACCCATAGAAAAAAAATTCTCCGGAACACCCGCCACCTATGGAATCATGTTTTATCATTTATACCATATTACCTAACGACCTGTAGACATTTGTATTGGTCTTCCCCCCACCACCCATGTAAACAAATATCTGCCTCACCCCACCTGTTTTTTTCTGAAACAACCCTTAGTGGTTCATGAGAAGTTTTGGTTTTATTATCTTGTGTTTTAAGAACCAGAATTTTTTTTTTTAGCTCTATGTTGGACCAGTTGGACCAGTAACAGAGGAGTTATGGCTCTTGATTTAGTTAAAAATGCTATATTTTGCCTTGTTAATACGGTAGGGCCTTCATTTTTCATCTGATCTTTACTGAACTTTAACAGATTCTTTAGTTCTGGCCCTTGATTTAGTTCAAAAGCTGTTTCTTGCTTGAAACTTCCAAAAAACGTAAATGACAGTCATTAACTTCATTGATGTTATAAGAGCCATGTTAGCCAGTAGAGCGTCCGCAGGCCCTCTTGGGCCTCTTGTTTCCCTATAAATCAGTAAATTTTCATATTTATAAATATTCCATATATGGTCATTTAGAACCGTGATGTCATAGCTCCCAAAATGGCCGCTTCCATATCCGTTTCAACAGAAACTTCAAATGATCATATCTTCTTTGTTTATCATCCGATTTTGATAATTCTTTCACCCTTATTCAAGTATTTCAAAACTTTCAATAATAAAGATGGTTTGGCATGTCGCTACATACCCTTTAAGGTTAACAATAAGAAGCATTAAAGTAGCTATCCCGCCAACAACAGCCAAATTTTACAACATATGTACACCGTTTCTTAACCTACTGACCAACTAATAATTATTGTACGCATATTTAAAAATGATTGAATAAACTTATACTTTTAATTGGCACATATACATTAGTATATGAACTGAACACCTGGCTAGTTGATATGAAGTGGGTTTGAACTGTAAATAAAAGTTAGACTATAGTATTAAACGAATGTAAATACGTGTAAGCAAATGTAAAAGATAATGCATGCAAATATTTTAATATAAGTATAAAGTGTCTCTTACCTATACATTATGGAAATCCTCGCAGGTACTCGTTGATATCTAGTAATTCTGTATCACTTGTCAGGATCACGTTGTTCTACCTTCGATGTCGACTTCCAGAATGCCCTTTTGCTGCCGTCACCCCGAGGCTCGATCAATCAGCATTTCTGGTTTTGGTCATGTGGTCACGTTTGGTGGGAAACAACTGGCAACCCGTATCACCAGGGAAAGGAGTTTATGGTACCTGGGATGGTCTCCGGACCCTCCTTCCTGATGTGTTCCACAAGTTGATGGCATCTGTTGGGTCAAAATCCTTTACTTCACCTGTGTGAAACATAACAATGAGGAGGTCTGACATGACATGATCTCCAGTCACTCTTAACAAGTTTAATCATTGAGAAACCTTTTTCAGCCTCAGCAGAAAGGGCTGGTATAGTCAAGATGCGGTCTATCAGGGCAAGAATATTCTTGCAGTATGGCATCCTTCTATTGTTGTTGGACCAGTCCAGCACAGAAACATCTTTGTAACTGGAAAAAAGGAATTTATATGACCAAACAATAATTTCATTATCATTCAAGTTTAACTTTTTAATAAAAAAAATACTTATGGTGTCAGTGTTTAAAATTATTAAAACCCTACGTCTTGTAAACACAAGTTTTAAGTATGTCCCATTCTTGCTCAACAGTAACAACATCAATCCCAGCATCTTCCAGAACAGGCTTGAAATGATCCACATGTAGAGAGACTTCATCATCTCCAAAATCTAAAATATAAACCATGCTGTTTTAAAATCATGTATAGTAATTATGTTTAAAACAAAAAATAATGTTGTCAGTGGTTGTTTAAAATTATTCATGTAACTCTAAATGCACAGTGACACTGTTTGCATGTCGATTTACCTGAGCTTGTATCATGTATCAAATCTTGAAATCTGCAATCCATCAAGGGCATCACTGAATCGATTTTCTTCTTATTATTATTATTACAGTAACAGTAACTTAAAGTCCCGCTCCCGTTAGGCGAGAAATGTGAATCCGCGGATTTCTTGTTCATATAGATATTGATTTTCACTTGCATGGCTACTGAATATCACAAATCATGGAGTTAAAATTGTATGATGGCAGGTGCCACGCAGAACTTGCCCATTTCAGGATACTATTCCGGATTGGGTACTTGTATGTAAAAACATTTTCTAAATTATATTACATTGTTGGCTTCTTGTTCAAGGGCTGCCAGGGTGGATGGACTGACAGCGTCATGTTCACTGATGTTGAGAACTGTCATCTTGGGCACTTGCTGCTGCATACGCTGGCACAACGCAGAGTCCAGCTTTCTCTACATTCTTTCTGCAGCAACCTCAGTGTCTGTAAGTCATTCGTTGAACGTCACCAGGGCTCTTTGCGTCTCTTGGTTAGACTTATTAAAGTCTTTTAGATTCTCGTAAATGACATTCAGAATGGCATTCACTTGACCCTGTCCTACTGGATTTGGCACGTTTGGTGGCCGGACTGTCGGAAAGGGCATCACTAACCGTCTACTTAACTCAAACATTGACGACGTTTTTGATTGAGGCGATGTCGCTGGTGCAAGTGCGGACTCTTATCCACCGGTGCACCTGTGGTATTGTCGTCCGGCCCCGGGAAATCGATATCGTCTTCAGGCGGTGGGAAATCTTCGCTCATGTCTACCGGCGGCGGCTGGGCAGCTACAGTCTGGTGATGTCATGACACGTGCTGTCAGTTCTTCCAGTGTCGGGAGCTGGCCTTCTGGTGGAGGTACACGTGCGGTCTCGTCTGCCGTCGATTCACGTGGAGCGACCATACCATCAAGACCTTTGCTTTTTTGGCCTGGTCATTCTGAAAAGGTTTGGGTGTGTGTTGAGGTTTGGGTGTGTGTTGATGTTTTATTTTTCCTGGGCTGGTTGGAAGAAAGTGGGGAATATGTGTACTGTCCTGCAGTGATATTGAACCTTTACCAAAACGACTGGCATGTCATCTTGCAGGCTGATCAGGTTTACACTGGGTTCCCATTAGTCATTTGATCGAAACATCGCTTGATACTATAAATGAACTAGTCCGAATTCAAAGAAAGGACCATCCGTTATACATTCATAGTGGGGTAAGGATTAAGTCTCGTTTGTATTTTTGTCTCTCAGAAAAAGACTGAAACTCAAATTGTAGGATTAAAGATATTTATTTTGATCTGATTTTCCAAATATGACTAAAGACAAGAGCAAGTCTACTTGTACTGATGATATTAACCTAATTCTCATGCATAACATGATCTGTGACCTGGTCACACACCTGCTATATTTATGAATATGGATCATTCCATTTATGTTAAAAAAGGGTAATGTTGCATAATAAATCATAATATTTAGGAATATAGGAATGTTGCTCTTGATGTCTAGTTGGTCCTAAGTAAAAATCAGGTTGGCCTAAAATTCATGATGGCATGGCTAAAAATAGATTTTAAATACAGTTATATGGTGACTACTTCTCTAAAACCGTAAGTGGTATCGGTTTGGTACCTTTACCAAAATGACTTCCATAAAACTTTTCAGGAATGTTGGTCGAACTCTTGATGTCCAGTTAGTCCCAAGTAAAAAGCAGGTTGACCGGCAATTGAAGATGGCTGCCACAGCTTACCGGTACTTACAAGTTTGTGGTAACTACTTCTCAAAAACCATAAGTGGTGTTAATTTGGAACCTTTACTAAAATGACCGATTTTTTGAAAGTGTTGGTCTTATTTCCATAAAACCAAAACTTCACAGGTTCCCATAGCTGATCTGGCTATCAAAGTCTATCAGTAGAGCTTCAAGGTCATCGACTCTTGTTACTTTTGTAGGTGTTACGCGCACCATGGGATCAAAAAAGTCTGAATATTGTGCATATATCTTGGGAAGACATTCATTCTTTCCCAGTTTCTCAATGTCCAGTCCTTGTAACAAAATGTCTTTGTTCAAAAAGGCATTCTCTACAATGATTCTAACTCTAATTTCGGTAAAACACTCTCTTAGTTCTGTACGCATACAAATTTCCACATCTTGGAAGGCAGTTACCATCACCGTATATGACAACTGGGAAGTGAGCAAAACCATCTAGCATTAAGGCATTAAAACTAAAGCCTCTTGGTCAATAATTTTCTTCATAGAAATGAAACTACATATCCTTGGGCATTTCAATGGATAGTTCAAATTTAGAAACTCTATTGATTCATGGCACATCTCTTTCAACTGTTGATATGAGTTGCAAATTTCCGCGCAACACCCGTCTAGTGTTAATTGTAATTTGACTCCCATTTCACACTTCTGGCTGTTTTTTGGTTATTTCTGACTGATTCGGTTCTCCGCACACTGCTCTTCCAAGAGCCTTTTGAGCTTTAAACTGGCCCCCCTCTTTCCTGAAGATTGCCTGGCTTCTGCATAACTAATTGGCTGCTGTTTTAATTTAATGGGATCTTGTTCTTCAAAGTTAACCTCAGGCTTTGCAGCCAGGATAAATGTTCTGCACGACACTGCATCTGGAGAAAAGCATATTACCCATATAGATATTGATTTTCACTTGCATGGCTTCTGAATATCTCAAAATCATGGAACTAAATTTGTACCATGGCAGGTGCCATGCAGAACTTGCCTTTTTCAGGATACCGTTCCAGATTTGGTACATGTATGTAAAAATATTTTCTGGATTATATTTTAAATTTTTATTATTTTTCTTAAAAAGACAAAATATGTATTAAAGGTAACCGTAAAAAAACATGGCAAGTCAGCCCATAAATAGGTCATATTGTGCACAAAACGTAGAAATATTACCTATGTATATGTAGATCAACAAATGCTTGTCAAGTGTATATTGAGTTCTGCTCAACCCGGGGCTAGAGGGCGTGAGCGGTAGCTAGCATATTTCACTACCACTCATGAACAGTCTCAATCAAACCGAGACTGCAATATTTCGTATGTGTCGTGCTCGGCCGTTTCCAAAGGTCCATTATCATACTCTTTTTTTAACAAGTAAATACAAATATGCAAGTATAAACGTATTACAATGAATTATACAGTCTGATTTCTTTTAAGAGCCAACAGTTTACCTGTAGGAGTTTCCCAACAGCCAAGTGAGATACTGCTACTGTCCAGATTCTTTATGTCTCCAAGATGTCATAATATTGATGTAGTCCTGAAGCTCGGGATCTGACAGTTGCTGTGTGGTCGAGTGTATGATATCTTTCCTTGCTTCTCTAGGTTATAAAAACAGATGGAATAAATAAACAAATGTAAATATAAATAGCCTATATAAACACGTGGCATCAATAACATTAGTTAGTTCCACCTTCATCAACTGCTTTAGGTCGGTGGAGTCCAAGCACAGCCGTCGTAGTAGTGATGTACTTCTGAAGCTCAATATCAGACAGTCGCTGTGTGGTCGAGTGCATGATATCTTTCCTCGCTTTTCTAGCCTATAGAAATTCATGGAATAAAAAAGATTAATTCCACCTTCATCAACTGCTTTACGTTATCTGTAGAAGTTTCCCAACAGTCACATGAGCTGCTGTCAGCAGAGTCTTTATGTCGCTAAGCACATCCATCATTGTAGCGATGTAGTCATTAAGAGCGGGATCTAACAGTTGCTGTTTGGCCGAGTGCATGATTTCATTCCTCGCTTCTCTAGGTTATAAAACAGATGGAATAAATAAACAAATATAAATATAAATAGCCTATATAAACACATGGAATAACTAACATTAGTTAGTTCCACCTTCATCAACTGCTTTAGGTCGGTGGAGTCCAAGCACAGCCGTTATAGTAGTGATGTACTTCTGAAGCTCAATATCAGAAAGTCGCTGTGTGGCCGAGTGCATGATATCTTTCCTCGCTTTTCTAGCATATAGAAATACATGGAATAAAAAAGATTAATTCCACCTTCATCAACTGCTTTACGTTACCTGTAGAAGTTTGCCAACAGTCACATGAGCTGCTGTCGGCAGAGTCTTTATGTCACTAAGCACATCCATCATTGTAGCGATGTAGTCATTAAGAGCGGGATCTAACAGTTGCTGTTTGGCCGAGTGCATGATTTCATTCCTCGCTTCTCTAGGTTATAAAACAGATGGAATAAATAAACAAATATAAATATAAATAGCTTTTATGAGCTGCTGTCGGCAGAGTCTTTATGTCACTAAGCACATCCATCATCGAGTGCATGATTTCATTCCTCGCTTCTCTAGCCTATAGAAACACATGGAATAAATAAACAAAGGTTAATTTTATCTTAAATAATATATCAGTGATCTTATAAACTTATTATTCAAAATATAATTTCAGAGATGTTCAAATACACTAGTTTTAAATCGTGTTAACTCTGATAATGGCTTTATTAACCTTGCCAAGATGTTGTTCTCATTTATGTTGATTCTCTAGCAAATATAAGAGCTAACTGCATGATGGAAGATGTATAACATGTATATTATTCCCTGCAATTTTGATTACTTCCTGATAATTGTTCTCTTAATTTCCTTATTTTGTCATTAATAGACACAACCATCTTGTCCCATTCTCTCTTTCGTTCCTCTGGAGGAAGACAGTTATGGTAAAGCTTGAATATGTCCGCTGTTTGAATATATAAAGAGCCTTATAATTATCCAGGGGCGTTCCTGGGGCTAATTTAGGTATACGCACCATCGAGTTTTGGATTCACAAATGTGCCTAACCCCCCTATACCTTCAGTTTTTATTGCATTTTTCGCATTTTTAGCCTTTTTTATTTGTTTGCTTCTTTAATAGCCTGTACGCACGTGCGTCAGTGCGTATGCCCAGGCACACCCCTGTTATCAAACAATTGAACAGAACTTCTCCGTGCATTAATCAAACAATTGAATAGAACTTCTCCATGCATTAATCAAACAATTGAATAGAACTTCTCCATGCATTAATCAAACAAACAAGATGGAATTGCATCTTTAAGAAGGTATACATGTTTGGTTCTGCCTGCATCTATAAAAAATGTTGCCAATGGATAATCATGCAAGTTAGCCCATGTTATGCCGAGTTGTCCGTCGTCTGTCCGTCATTAACTTTTGTTTCGTTAAGACGATAGGGCCTTCATTTTTCATCTGATCTTTACCAAACTTTACCAGATTGTTAATGTCAATGAAAGCTCAAACAAGTTCAAAGACCAGCCAAATCGGACCAGTAACAGCGGAGTTGATTTATTTAAAAATGCTATATTTTGTCTCGTTAAGACGATAGGGCCTTCACTTTACCAAACTTTAACAGATTGTTAATGTCAATGAAAGCTCGAACAAGTTCGAAGACCAGCCAAATCGGACCAGTAACAGCAGAGTTGATTTAGTTAAAAATGCTATATTTTTTCTCGTTAAGACGATAGGGCCTTCACTTTACCAAACTTTAACAGATTGTTTATGTCAATGAAAGCTCAGAAAAGTTCGAAAACCAGCCAGATCGGACCAGTAACAGCGGAGTTATGGCCCTTCATTTTGTTAAAAATGCTATATTTTGCTTAAGACGATAGGGCTTTCATTGTTCATCCGATCTTTACCAAATTTTACCAGATTGTTAATGTCACTAAAAGCTCAGACAAGTTTGAAAACCAGCCAAGTCGGACCAGTAACAGCGGAGTTATGGCCCTTAATTTTGTTAAATATGCTATATTTGCCTTGTTAAGGCGATAGAGCCTTCATTTTTTCATCTGATCTTTACCAAACTTTACCAGATTTTTTTCTTTTATTATTTTTATATTTCTTTATTTTTTTAAAGGGACAATGACCGTAATTTTTAGCTTATAAAACACACTCATACGCTCACAAACATTACACACTAAACATTATTGAATATTTACTATTTAAATGCAAGATTTCAATCTCGGTGCAAAAAAAGATGTGCCGCTTTGTGCGTTTGAACTAGCAGTCCAAACTAAAATTACACTCTCAAGTAATAATAGTGAGCGCAAGATTGACAGAGCTAAGCGGGCTATTCATATTGCGCAATACATACTAGATAGAAAACTTAATGCGCTAATGGAAGTCACGTGATCAGCAGAAAAGGTAAATAAAGTGGGTCCCACATTATTTACATACATGTATAATAATTAAAACTTTTTTTTCAAATTCACGAATGTATTATTAGACTTCCTTGGGTCTATGCTCAAGTTTTCATGTATACATTTCACTGAATAAAAGTCAGAGTTATTTGGTTATGCTCAATATCTGCTTACTTACGGACAGAGTCCCTTTAAATGTTTTAATTTTTAAATTATTTTATTTTTATTTCGAAAACCAGTCAGATCAGACAAGTAATGGCGGAGTTATAGCTCTTGATTTAGTTAAAAATGCTAGTTTGCCTCTTTAAAACGATAGTCACTCGCTTCATTGATGTTATAAGAGCCATATTAGCAAGTAAAGCGTCCAAAAGCCCTCTGGGGCCTCTTGTTCATTATTGAAAACACTTCATTCCCAAGTGCAGGAGTGGCTTCTTTAATTCTTCCAAATGTAATTTGTGATTGGGCTTAGTGTTAAACAAGTCTTGTTGATTTGTTATTATGTTCCTCAGTACTGTATGAAGATACAAAGTCAGGAACATTTATGTTAACAGCTACAATATCAATATTCTTTCGTTCGCTTTTTTGTAAAGTTATATATGTCTCTGGATTCTGTTCCAATCATATTTTCTTGGATGGCTAGTCCTCAGATCTGTTTACACAATAAATCTCTACCGATTGGAATATGATTTAAGCCAGCATTATTATATGCCAAAACCTTGAAGGAGTTGCCTCTGGAATGGTTCTGAATTGTTCTTTGATTATTCTGAAATAATTTGTAAAATACAAGAAATGACTTATAAAAGATTAATAAGATATATTTATCACCATAATATTTCTAAACATTAAAATGTATTTACGTTTGTAAACAAATACCTTGAAAGATTTAGTAATCAATTGAGAAATTTATACATAATATGTTGCTTTTGTAACTCGCATTTTTGTCATGTAACTCACAACTCACATTTTTGTCATGTAACTCACAACTCACATTTTTGTCATGTAACTCGCAACTCGCATTTTTGTCATGTAACTCGCAACTCGCATTTTTGTCTTGTAACTCGCAACTCACATCTCGCATTTTCGGATTGTAACTTATTGTAGGCTTGTAACTCGCAACTAGCATTTTTGTAACTCGCAACTCGACAATCAACAAAAAGAAGCCCTCCTTTACATGTACCTTTTCATGTGTTGGTGCGCCTTAAAACCCCAATTCAATTTACATGTACCTTGATTTTTTGTCTCGCTTTCAATGACTCTGTTGCAAAATGGCCCACTGGATGGCCATTGTGTGGTTGACGAAGTGATAAATGACATCTAGCAAATAAATAAATGGCCTTTATGACAGATACATCTCTTTGTGGCGACAGTTACTTTTAAAAGATTTTCATATTCAAATATCTTCAGTATTGCTTTTTAAATTCTTTCAAGTTTTGCATAATTTTGTCTTCAGTATCAAGGCCACTCAGACGCACAAATTCCACAATTCTGTATTGCACCTTAGCAAATATTAACGCCTTTTTATCAGCTTAGAAATTCTGTAAATTCAATCCCTGTTTGGCGAGACGTATGAATTCGGAGATGCATGTTGAACAGAATGTGGGGTGGGGAGACATGGGGTTTTGTGCTTAAATATCTTTTATACAGTCGGTTTCATTCTTACTTTACTTGCTACTTGGAAGAAAACGGAGATGTTAACAATTATTGCTCTGGAATCAAGAATAATTCCTTGAAATATGCATGACTTCAGTTATAGATTCATGTTTCTGTTTTCAGCTATCACCATCATAATTTGCAGTGCTAACACCATTATGTTTTCATTTTCAGCATCATTACCGGTATTCATTGGTCAAGTATATGTACCTTTATATTGGTAAAGTATATAGTATACCATTATATGATTATGTCAATTGTTACTCCTAACATTTATCCAATAGCTACCATGAAGATTCTGATATGAAGTTCTTTATCATAGATGAGAAATCTCTCAATAGATTAATGCAATTTTAGGAGGGGTAGAAAGTCCTCAATCTCTTGACATAAAAACCCATTTAATGCTGCAATTCGTCTATTAATTTAAAATTTTAAATGTTCGGCTTTGATTTCATACAAGTTACAGACAAACATATGTGGTTCTCAGGTTGTCAGAGGGGCCTAAAGTAAATAGCTCAATGCTCAACTAACTGTATAGCCCTGCTGCACTGGAATAACATTCCTTGATACCCTACCCAGTCACATTATACTGACACCTTACCAACCAGTCCTAGAACATAACATGATACCCCACCCAGTCACATTATACTGACACCTTACCAACCAGTCCTAGAACATGACATAATTCCCCACCCAGTCACATTATACTGACACCTTACCAACCAGTCCTAGAACATGACATGATACCCCACCCAGTCACATTATACTGATACCTTACCAACCAGTCCTAGAACATGACATGATAGTCCCACCCAGTCACATTATACTGACACCTTACCAACTAGTCGTACAACATGACATGATACCCCACCCAGTCTTATTATACTGACACCTTACCAACCTTACCAACCAGTCCTAGAACATGACATGATACCCCATGCCTCTTATTTGTATCTCGATGTAAACGAGGCTGTTCATGGCTGTCTTGGCACTATGTAACTTCAGCTTAACAAAACTAATATATCTGATAATAACGCTTCTTTTCTTGATTGAGGTCTCTCGATTGAAAATGGTGAAATAGTTAGCAAAATCTATGACAAGAGAGATGATTTTAATTTTGACATTGTTAATTATCCCCACTTGGACGGGGATGTTCCCCGAGCAACTTCTTATGGGGTGTATGTGTCTTAACTTATTCGTTTTTCAAGAGCTTGTACTCGAGTTGAGGACTTTAATATTCGTAATCTTTGTATAACTAAAAAGCCACTCAATCAGGGTTACTGTTACCATAAACTTTGTAAAACCTTCGCAAAATTTTATTGTTGTAAGCTTGATCTTCTTTCCAAATATAAAAGTAATTTAAGGACTCTTCTGCATCAAGGACTATCACAACCTGACTTTTAAGGTGATGTGCCTTATAAACTTCGTAAGATTCTTGGTCATGATCACTTTCATACTACCTTTGTGAAATTTGTTAAAAAGTTTATTAAAAGAGGTTATGACCCCATCATTTTGCAACGTACTGCGCGCTTGGTGGTGGACCCTTTTACTGTTCGCCACTTTGCTTTCCTCTTTAATTGTACGATGACCGGACAGGCTGTGGACCCTATGATGATACCTAAATCCCACTGGGAGGTGGCATTTGATGTTTGTCTATGATCTTTCTTGTCGTGCCCTTAATGGAGGGCTGGCGTGGCAAAGTCGGTAGCGCGGCAGATTTGTAACCGGAGGCCCAGGGTTCAATCCTCCGTGGTGCCACTGAGTTTCGTCAGTGTGTTCTTGGGCAAGACACTTTCCATTAGCCTCGTTCGTCAGATGGGGACGTAATCCTGGCGGTCCCGTGAATCGGTCTATCCGCCGAGCACGTTCAAGAACCATAGGAATCTATTAGATAATAAGAGTCGGGCACGGTTCCCGGATTCCTATGTATTCTTCCCCTCTCTCTGGGGCGGCTCTAAATAACCTGTACTGTGTTGATGAGCCGTTAAACAACATTCAACTATACATTCATTTCATTCTCTTGTTGCTCTGGCTTCTGCCAAGTCATTGAGTACCTTCATTGTGGCTTTCTAGGCTATTGTTTTTTGTATTATATTTACACGAGCATATTTGTGTTTTACTTATATTGCCTATTGATGCTGCCTTGTTGGTTAGAGATTAGATCATGGCGGGGATTTCTTTATTTACACTGTCCTGTTTTAATGGGATGACACTAGGGTAAGCGTGAGGTTTGGTGCACCCTAGAACCGGTTTAAACCCCTAGTGGCCTACGTTGCTACTGACCGTTCCAAGGCGGTATCCCTAATGTCGACCCTTTTGTGTTTGGTGTTTGTGATGTTGTTTGCATTTAATATTACTTTTGCTTTCTTCTTTGTCTGTGTGTTTTGAGGTTGACTGTCCTCCTTGAATGCTACTTTCCCTGTCCGATCTTTTTATATTTCTTTGTATTGCTGTAAGGAAGTTTCTGAATCCATGCCTCATATTTGTATCTCGATGTAAATGAGGATGTTCATAGCTGTCTTGGCACCATGTAACATATTGTATTGCTGTAAGGAAGTTTCTGAATCCATGCCTCATGTTCTTATCGTGATGTAAATGGGGCACCATGTAAAGTATATTGTATTGCTGTAAGGAAGTTTTTGAACCCATGCCTCATGTTCTCATCTCGATGTAAATGGGCACCATATATCATACTAGTATATTGTATTGCTATAAGGAAGTTTCTGAACCCATGCCTCATGTTTATATCTCGATGTAAATGAGGCTTGGACCCAGAAAGTTCATATCCATCTTGGTGCCATATAACCTATATTGTGTTGCTGTGTAACATACTCTTAATCCAGTTCATCTGTATATTAAGTGTTATGTCTCCCCTTATTATACCCCTGCTTTCACGAGGTGAAGTGGGGGCTATATAGGAAGCATGTTGTGACAAAGAGAAGTGGGGGCTAGATAGGAATCACTTTTCCATTACGTCCTGTCGCGTCATGCCCTGTCCCATCTTGTAACACGTTTTTGTCCCGTCGCGTAACACAGATTTATTACTTGCATTCCTCAAACAGTTTTGAATGTGTTATTTCCAAACTTCATATACACATAACAATTGATGACCTTGTGTAGATTGCCTAATTTATTACAGAATATGACCCTTTGTTCGACTTAGAATTTAAGCAGAGGTATTTATCACCTTCAGTGATAGTTCTAGTTTCTTTAGATGACATATTTAGTATATTTCCTTCTCTTGTTTATCTTATCAAAATACTCTCTCTGAAATAAATAATATGCTTACTTACTGCTTACTTACATCCCTGCCAAATTATGTCCATGGTTAACTGTGGTTGGCTTTGGTTGAGGATGCTTTTGACCACAGTTTACATGTACCAAGAAGCATGGTAAAAAACAGATGTTCATGGTTTGATATATGATGAGGCCAAATAAAATTGTATGTGTCGATCTTACTACATGTTAAACTAAATAGTGTATGTAGGTAGGGAAAATATTTTATTTAATATTTTGTCTTCTTTTATAACCTAACAAAGTAACTTAAATATATGTGATACAGATAGAGAATAGATAGAAAATGTAACTTATATAAATAAAAAAAAAAGAAGAAATTAAAAAAAAAAAAATTAAAAAAAAAAAAGTTTAGATTTGGCATAACATGTTTAGGGTCAGCCCTTAAAAAAAGTCAGTTTGGGAAACAGTAATCACACAATTTTATTTGGCCTGACGGTGGTTAATCATGGTTTGATATATGATGACCATGGTTAATCATAATTTCGCAGGGATAATGAATTCAAGTTCTTGCTAATGTCATTACTTTGAATAGTATGTAGTTTGCTGAATCTAGTTTACTTACAGTAAATGAAATGCCAAATGTCACCACAAGTCCTTTATAGTAATACCAGATTAAACCCATGCTATATGTATATAATAATGCATATAACTTGAATGCATTCAGGGGCGTAACTAGAGCCTTTTGGAGAATACGCCCTGGGGGAGGGTGCTGGAGGGGGTGACCCCCTCCTGCGCCCCTCCTCTGTTGGTGAGGGTCCGGAAAATTTTGAAATTTGAGTGTAATTTCGGAGGTTTATGGCTTCCTTTGAGCGAGATTTTGGAGGCTCTCACCTCCATTTATTGTGTTTTTAAAAATAGTGCCTCACCCCCTACCTCCCTTCAATTTTTATTGCTGATTTTATTTTTTCACATTTGATTTTCTAGAGTATGTCCGGGCGTACAGGAGTATGCCTGGCTACGCCCCTGGCATTATTATACACATATCATTACAGGGGTTTAATCTCTAGAAGATTAAAGTCAATTAAATAACTTAACTAAACAATATTTGAAAATGCTACAATCATGTAAGATATAAGCCTATTCAATTACTATATGAAACAATGTTTGAAAAAAGCTTCAAAAGATTTTTGGTACATTATATGCATATAACAACCACTAGTTAAAAAATGATGCTGAAGAAGCTAATTTATACATGTATAGGAGCGTGCTGTCATCACATCTATGTAATCAGTAAGGCCATCCTTAAAGTAGCTATCCCGCCAACAACAGCCACATTTTACAACATATGTACACCATTTCTACTGACGACTAGGTATATATATATATATATATATATATATATATATATATATATAACATATATATATATATATAACTTGCATATTTTGAGAATCCAAACTCTATAGACACAATATAAATGGCTTTAACCAGCCAGACCAAACCCCAAAAACTGGAGCGTCAAATTAAGAGTTACCAAGTCATAATTCATTTAGCGCATATTCAATCACGGGTATTTTAAGAACCCATGAATAAACAATACTTATAATCGGCACATATACATTATTCAATAACCTGAACACCTGGATAAAGCAGGGGTGTAAAATTCCACTCGCCCGCTCGCATTGGCGAGAGCAAGCTGCCTGCGGACGACTAACATTTGGGGTCTGTTCGTCCGACAGGGCGAGTGACTTTTTGCACTATAAAAATTTAGTTAAAATATCGTTCAAACACGATGTTGCAATATTTGCAAGATTTCAGATTAACAGGTGTTTGTTTGTTACCAGGTAACCTCAGCATCATATAGACTGATTCAATTTACGCTAAAATCAATTGGAGTGTGATGCAATATATATTGCTAACCAGTCAGACTTTTTTTATATCGACACAGTAAACATGGCGGGTAAACAAACAGACATCAGGTCGCTCAGGGCCTCCTCTGGGTATTTTTTTTCTTTCGCAACTACTTTCGCAAAATGAGAAAAAAAAGGAGCCACATTTGAGAAATAAGAGCCGAAGTTGGAGCCATTTTTTCACCATATAACGGAGTCATTTTCAAAATAAACGGCATATATGCATTGATTCATTTAAGTCTTTTAACAAACGAATTTTGGCAAATTTAGAAGTTGGAGTCAAGTAAGAATCTAAATTTAGCGGACATTTACAAGCCATGTTTGCTATTACAGTATTAGCAATGTTTAACATCTTGACATAAGTTATATAGGAAATTAACATACGTCGAGGGTAATTAAATCAATTAAGGCCATTGTTCTGATCTCATCTTTTATTTTAATAGTATTAATTTCTAAAAATAGCATGTAATCACTTTCGATTTCTTTAATTTTCAACACCCGACAAAATTTGCTACACTCATTAACAAACATCAACCATAGATTCATTTTCGTTGTTTGATCGTCTGCCACGCTTGTCGATGTTTGTATAAGAGCTTAAAACCCGATATCAAGCTGTGTTGTCTTAATCCTATTATTACTTAATTACATCAATTATCTTCTCAGAGAGTGTCAGACAGTTTGTTTACAAAATGTTATTTGCAAGCTTCAATGATCCACAATATACACCCGTGATGAGTCGACTGGTTATGATAATTTTATTAGTTTTTGTAATCAGCCAGCGAACCAGTCCACTTTTCTATTAGACTGTTACACTATGCATGTCCACTAAGAGCACTGTGTAGCAGTCTATTTTCTATATCCGCTTACGGCATTGAAAATATGTAAATATCAGCTTTTATTTTCCTTTCGCAAATCATTTTCGCAAAAGCTTAAAAAAGATTCTTTTCTTTCTCCATTTGCGACATTGGCGATTCACAGCGGAGGCCCAGTCGCTGTTTGGAAAATATGCGTCAGCGACTGCAAGCGGATTCGGCCCGAGTGTCGGCGAATCAGAACGGGTTTGGCTGAACAACAAGCGTAGTTCCCAACCGCTATTAATTAGTTCTGGCGTCTATTATTGGTCCAATGGAGACAAAATACTGAAGAGAAGTTCAGTAGAATATTGTTGTTGTTGTTGTTGTAGAAGTTAATTCTCCGCTCTTATTTTTTTTGCCCACTCCCCGACGAATGTCTGCGTGGAATGGAATACATCTTAATGACAATTGCCTGTGACAGTGTACGGGGACAGGTTGCAGACCATAATATTAAATGTGTTGTAAGGTAATATGGCACTTTCTTTTTTGAATAACAATAAAATATCCACATACTGCCTGTCAGCTACTACAGTGTCTGTGTGTACACAAATGTACTTATTGCTTAGCTTACTATAGTGGTGAAAATAATGTTTAGGTTATATGCTGCAGGGCGAGTGGTAAATTGGTAAGGGCGAGTAGCTTTTTGCTTCCGGTAGTCCTGCAGGGCGATTGGATTTTTCCAAATGTTTACACCCCTGTACAGTTTTGATCAACAGTTTTGTAGCGTAATTCTGCTGTTATTTGGCGGGTTAGTTTCTTTAAAAACAATGGTTGGTTTGCTGTGCTCCAACCCAAAGCTGAAATATGCGCCCCATGTAAACAATTAAGTCATTTTGTGGGCCTGTGATTATTTTGTATTTTATGAATCGATGTATTATCTCTTGTTTTTCTTAAGGAGATGAAGTATTATACAAGTTTTCATGGAAAGCCTGTTTTCATGTATTATTTGACATATTGTTGACCACATTTCTTGAATAAAACATTGCTTAAACCAAACTTAAACTAGAAGCGATCTGTCATTCAAATACGAATACAACCATCACTGTAATGTGTTCCAGAGCCATATGTCAATGTGTACATGCATTAAACTACGACCCATTATTTGTATGATTTAATTACTCCTAATGAAATAGTTTGGTCTGGAAAACCAGACGACTCAGCTAGTTTTGTAGTATAAATCTTTAAACCTTAACCCGCTAAGCACGAATATTATAGCCTTTCCGTCCACTATAAACTCAGATCAGCCTGCGAGTAACTATATATATATGAGGGGGATTCAATATGTAATGTCCATCCATCTATTTCTTTGTTAATATCATCGTGAAACTCGTGCAGTTTAAATGATTGCATGGTTCAATGCATAACCAATACAATGATACCAAATTCTTATTGGTCCAATGACTATAAGTCAATATTCAATGCAGTTGAAAACACCTAGTCATATACACTGCATTAGAAATGGTAGGAAAAAGAGCTTCAAATAGTGACCAAATAAGGAGCTATATCAAAGTGCGCTCTGGACTTGGTTTTAAAGCACGTGCCATATGTAATGAAATATGCACTGTTTATGGACATAATGAAGTCTCGTATAGGACTGTTGATAGGTGGATTAAGAAATTCAAAAGCGGGCAACAGCATGTTAAAGATGACCCAAAGCCAGGCAGAAAACGTTCTGTAGTGACCTCTAAAAACATTGAAAAGGTCAAGGAATTACTGCGCAAAAATGCAAGATATACCACTAAGGACATAACTCGCATTGTTGGCATTTCAACTGGGTCGGCCTTTTTCATTCTGAAAAAGGTTTTGAAAGTAAGGATTTCAGCGCGCTGGATCCCACATTTGCTAACGGATGAGCAAAAGCAACAACGTCTGAAAACAGCCCGTAAACTTTTGAAAATGTACCCGAAGTATGACAGTCGGCGTTTTGCAGATGTTGTGACAGGTGACGAAACGTTGGTACATTTTGCAAGCCCCATCGTAAGATAGACAATAAAATATGGGCTACTAAACATACACGTAGACCAATTGCCAAAAGAACAATGAGTGTTAAGAAGGTGATGTACGCAATTTTCTTCAACAACCAAGGACCTGTAGTACAAGTGCCTGTTCCAAGACGGCGGACTGTTACTGGAGCATTCTATAAGCAGAACGTTTTGCAAAAGGTCAAGAAACACTATTTAAAACGCCGTCCTGCGACCGGAATGAAAGGTGCGCGTCTCTTACACGACAATGCGCCAGCCCACAAGTCCGCTGTAGTAACAACATTTCTCAGTCAGGAGAAAGTGACAGTGGTCCCCATCCACCGTATTCCCCAGACCTTGCGCCCTGCGACTTCTTTCTTTTTCCCAGACTGAAGAGGCACCTCTCTGGGCGGTGTTATGCATCACATAAGGCAGTTGGCTCAGCGGTATTTCAGTGTCTGGCAGGTATACCCAAAGAGGTCTACGCTGGGGCTTTCCGGAAGTGGATTGAACGACTGAAGTTATGTATTGCTGCTCGTGGAGATTACTTTGAAGGCATGAAATAAAAAAGTACTTCAAAATATGTGTTGCTTGTAATTAATATTCATATGGACATTACATATTGAATCCCCCTCGTATATATGTTTGTTTGTTTGTTTGTTTGTTTGTATGGTGTTTATCATTTTCAACACATGTCAGGTTATATATTATTTGTGGTGGAGGCAGACCACCCACTTTTCCTGGGTAGAACCAGTACTGTACACCTCCCGTCATCCGTAAGAAATATATATATGTAGCGGGTTAAAGGGGTTGATGCACTATTTTCAAACAAGATATATTTAAAAGGGCTCTAAAAAAAACTGATAAAAACATGAAACAATTATCAAAATCCCATGAAAAATGAAGGAGATATGACTATCGAAAAATTGCAAAGAACATACATGGAGGTGGCCATCTTGGAACGATGACGTCATCGCGCCTTTTTACCGTAAATAGCATACGGGCAAAGTATATTTTAAATCACTGCAAATTGATTGAAAGTAAATATACATAATTATGTAAAATGTATAAATTGAATGCTTATTTTTCATTTGCAGTGATTTTCTTTGCTTTAAAAGACATGTTATCAGTATGCCATATATGGCAAAAATGTGCGATGACATCATCATTTCAAGATGGCCGCCTCCATTTATGTTGCTTTGCAAATTTTCAATAGATCATAATTATCTCCTTTAGCTTTCATGGCATTTTGATAATTCTTTCAGCTTTTTTCAAGTTTTTCACAGCTCTTTAAAATAACCCGTTTGAAAATAGTGCAGAGGAGTTAATAGTAATTCATATAATGCTTTAATCTCTAATTCAAAAAAATTGTGATTGAATTATATACACAACTGTTATATAATAACAGATTGTGAAGTTTCCATTTATATTATGATTGACAACTATAATTCATCAAGATCGCCCAGAGTCCCTTTAATGATATTGTGTATTGTATTTATCATTGATAAAGAATAAACTGTTACTTGCTTGATTTGTATTATTTTCTTTTATTTTCATTCCAGTGCAGTTGAATTCAACTGATATGTATAATATACCTATATTTAAAATTGAGAAATAATGCCTGAATATTTTTGAAATTAAATTTATAAATGGAATTTGGTTTGACAGTTGGTTAAAGAAGATATAGATGTATGCATTACAGAGGTATTGCCCTTGATAAAGACAAATAAGTGGTGTTCAACTTGTTTTATTATGCTCCTCGAAATTTTCGGTTTAGCATATAGTTGCCGTCATGTACATCTGTTCCGCTTCCTTGTCCGCTCAGCTCATACTACGTTTTCCATCCGATTTTCATAAAACTTCACAGGAAATATCAGAAGATGGCAAGATTTAAGCGCATATTTTCAGGACATTCCGGCTGAAATATTTTTGGCGGGGTTTTCGGGATTTTGAAGTTTTCAAATCTATAGCTTGTCCGCTCAGCTCCTATGTCTTTCATCCGATTTTTACGAAATGTCATAGGAATATCAGTTCTATTAGTGCATAATATTATTGTCAGGACATTCTAGTTGAATAATTTTTGGCAGAGTAATGGGACTTTCAAATGTAAATAATTTCCGTTAATCTCCACCTACATTTTTTATCTGATTTTCATGAAACTTGGTAGGAAGAATATATTGATGTCTAGTAACGCCTATTATCAGGACATTCTGGTTAAAAAAACATTGGCAGAGTTACTGGACTTCGCAATTTTTAAAAAGATATAAAGCTTGTCAGCTCAACTCCTCCTACATTTTCATCCAATTGTATTTCATATTGTACCTTTATTCGGGGAGCATTAATCGGTTCTACTGATTTCCTGTTAATTAAATGTTTGAGCTTTAAGTTTTCATAAACACAAACAATATCATGGTCACTAACCTATACCAGGTATTGTAGAGAACGTTTGAAACAAGGCGGGCCTATCATTTTTGTAGAAAAAGGTCCAGGATATTGTTGAAATGTGTAGGCTTTTTTTATGCACTAGTTTAATATAACGGGATGTATTATGGTATGGGGTTAACCGTCCATAAACAATTTCCGCAGGTTAAAGTAGCTATCCCGCCAAATAACGACAAAATTAATCAATAAAACCGTTTGTCAAAACTCTGTCCAGGTGTTCAGGTCATATACTAATGTATATGTGCCGATTAAAAGTGAAAGTTTATTAACGACTTCATCAAATATATGTGATTGATTATGAGTTGGTAACTCTTAATTCAATGCTCCAGTTTTTGGGTTTGGCCCAGCTGGTTAAAGGCGTTTATATTGCGATAGAATTTGGATTCTCAAAATATGTAAGTTATATATATAATATATATATACCTCGTCAACAGTAGTTTAGAAATATGTTGCAAAATGTGGCTGTTGTTGGCGGGATAGCTACTTTAACTTCGAAACTATAAAATCAACACTCCCGATACTCATAGATAGAATGCCTTTGGCGAGAGGAAGAACCTTATTATTTTCAGCATCAGTAGGTCAAAGGAAATACACATTCCGCACGATAACTTCGAAACCATAACATCCGCACAGTGACACTCATGAAAAATGACAGGTTCACTGCCGTTGATGAGAGGAAGATCTGTATTGTTGTTAGGTTCAGTAGGTCAAAGTCCAGGTCACCATGACTTTATATGGAGATATGCATTATGTCAGATAATTTTGAACAATAACAACCACACTCATGACACTTGATAGATAATTATGCCCCTCTTTATGCCCCACTTCGAAGAAGGTGGTGGCGGGCAGCTGGGACTACAAACTTGAAACTTGGCAGAAATGTGGTTGCCATGGTAACAAAACTTGTAAAAATAACGATAAAAATTGCTTGTCTTCGCAATAACTCAAGAACAGCTGACAATCTCGAGAAAACATCTGGCATTACAAAATCGAAACTTGGCAAGAATTTTTGTGTCACGGTCTAGTTGTGCACTTCCCCTTTTGGGTAGATTCGCATAAGAAATGTGGTTGCCATAGTAACAAAACGTGTAAAAAAACACTAACAATTGCTTGTCTTCGCAATAACTCAAGAACAGCTGACAATCTCAAAACTTAGCAGGAATGTTTGTGTCATGGTGTAGTTATGCACCTCCCCTTTTGGGTAGATACGCATAAGAAATGTGGTTGCCATGGTAACAAAACGATCACTAAAAAGTGCTGGTCTTCACGTTAAATCAAGAACAGTATTCACTACAAACTCGAAACTTGGCAGGAATGTTTGTGTCCTGGTCTAGTTGTGCACTGCCCTTTTGGGT
Organism: Cyrtodaria siliqua; assembly: GCA_037043455.1. NCBI lineage: Eukaryota > Metazoa > Mollusca > Bivalvia > Adapedonta > Hiatellidae > Cyrtodaria > Cyrtodaria siliqua. The sequence continues at coordinate 2,685 of JAWPHD010015442.1, read as the reverse complement.
AGATTCGCATAAGAAATGTAGTTGCTATGGTAACAAAACGTGTAAAAAAAAAAAGTCGTTTAAATTGCTTGTTTTCACGATAATTCAAGAACAGCTGGTACAACAAAGTCGAAACTTTACAGGAATGTTTTGTGTTATGGTCGTTGAAGGGGGGCATATATGTTTACAAACATCTCGTGTTTGCCCTTGGTAAGAGGGGGGAGTCTATTATTTATGAAGTAAGTAGATCAAAGGTCAAGGTCACCATGACCTTATATGGAAGTATGCATTCCGCATAAGTTAAACCATCAAACTACCCTTATGAAACTGCCCTTGGTGAAAGGAGGAACTCTCATTGCCATTCATATTTGAGTTAAAATCGAAACAATAAGAACCACACTCCTAAAACATCTAAGGTACATTGCCCTTTGTGAGAGAAGTGACCCTATTGTTTTTGTGATCACTAGGTCAAAGTTGTATCATTACTTTTTATGGAAACTATGAAAATATAACATTTACTCTAATGAAACTTTATAGATATATTGCCCTTGGTAAGAAAAAAAAACCTATTGTTTTTGGAGTCAGTAGGTCAAAGGTCAAGATCAGCATGACATTTAATGATAACATGCATTCCGTGCAAAAAATTTGAAACCATAACGTCCACACTCCTAAAGCTTTTTTTTTTAATGTGAGAGGAGGAACCTTGTTTCAGGGCTCAGTGAGTCAAATGTCAAGGTCATGGCTGTCAAGGTCGCCATGACCTTATATATAAATATGCATTCCGCACAATAAATTCGAAAAACATATACATTGCCCATGGTTAGAGGAGGAAACCTATTGTTTATGGTCAAGGTCACCGAGACCTATGGAAATATGCATATCGCAAGATAACTTCGAAACCATCAAAATGTTCTTCATGAGAGAAGGAACCTATTGTTTGGGGTCAGTAGGTCAAAGGTCTTTGCCATCATGACTTTTCATACTTTCTTATACGGAAATACAAATTCCGGCCATTACACTCACATGCATTAAACTTAACAGGTATATTGTCCTTGGTAAGATGAACCCTAATGTTGTTTAGGGCAGTAGGTCAAAGGTCAAGGACACCATGAGCTTTTATGAAAATATGCTTTTCGCACAATATATTCGAAACAATAACACCCACTCATGAAAGGTACATTGCCCTTGTTGGGAGGAGGAATCCTCTTTTATATGTGGTCACGGATATACGTATATGTTGTAAACATCTATAAAGAAACTCTGTAAATAGAAACACATTAATAGAAAATAGTATGAACAACCACGGCCGTTACAGCTAAAGAGAAAACCAAACGAGGGTGTACGACCAGAAAACCCGTGGGACGAAAGTTTATGCACCACCTCTCAAAGTTTCAGAATGTGCAATCACAGAGTCCTGCGAGGTTATCCGGTCATTGCACAAGTGAAAAGAGAATTGAATTGAATTGGATTTTATAGTCGCACCAACAGCTAAGGTCATATGGCGACTTTCCAGCTTCCATTGGTGGAGGAAGACCCCAGGTGTCCCTCCGGGCAATTTTCGTGCACGGGCGGGTACCTGGGTAGAACCACCGACGTTCCGCAAGGAAAAGAGAAGCGTAGTGACTAACTGTAGAGAGTTCAATCACCAAGCATGAAGTGCTTTGCACATTCTAATACTAAAGGGTCGTTTTCTGAAGGATTTCCTGATTACTTTTGTAAAGTGGTCAAGCAATCCATCAGTCACAGACATAACTGGAGTAATCGAACATGTAAAAAAAACCACACATTCAAAACAAAAACAATTTAAAGTTAAAAGCAACAGTAGATATAAAAATCGAACAGGAGAAGTAGCATTCAAGGACGACAGTCAACCACAAACACACATAAAAACAAAGAACAACTATATATAAAGAGATGAATAAAAGGGAAGATAATACATCTCAAACACACAAGGGTTGACAATAGGGCTACCGCCTTGGAACAGTCCGTGGTAAAAAAGGCCGCTGTGGGGTTTAAACAGGTTATAGGGTGCACCAAAACTACTCTTACCCTATTGTCATCCTAATAAACGGGACATTGTAAATAAAGATACCCTCGCCAGGTTATATCTCTAACAAACAAGATAGCGTTAATAGGCAATATAAATAAATCACATAAATGATCATGTGTATTAATATGAAAAACAAAAGCCTAGAAAGCCACAATGTAAGTACTCAATGACTTGGCAGAAGCAAGAGCAAAATCTGCAACACTACAATATAAAAGGGTTGACAGTAGGTAGTCAGCGGCAAAATGGCGCCTGCCGCGCCAGGTTTAAGGCTGTACCAAACCTTTGTTATCTTATTGACATTCTAAAAAAGCAAGACATTTAAACAAAGAAATCCCCGCTTGACTATATCCTCTAACAAACTAGGCAGCATTAATAGGCAATATAAGTACAATGTATAACACAAATGTGATCATGTATATATTAATATACAAAAAGCAAAGCATAGAATGCCACAAATGAGAAATAGAAATCACAGCACCCAAACACAATGACACCGTAGATCCGCACCGTACCACAAACAGCAAATTAACTATAAATTGAAAAAGACAATACACAGCAGAAAGAGTGGTGGAGACAGGGTTACCGACTTGAACGGTCAGTAGGCAATAAGGCCTACTGGTTAGCTTGAATCGATTTCATATGCAAACAATCCTCGC
>JAWPHD010015441.1:0-55359 GCA_037043455.1 Cyrtodaria siliqua | reverse complement strand
TAAACAAAGTCATTACACCACACCATTTGAAGTTAAACTCTTGTACCTTATCAATGAACTGCATTTATTGTATATGAAGATTTAAAGCTAATGAGAAAATAAACATTCGAATTAGATATTAAATTAATGCAGTTTATGTGGTCTTACGTTTGCTTCTCTCATGCATTTTTCTACAGATTCAGGGTAGCCATTGCAGAGCTTAATTTGAGCAAACGTTCCAGTTAGGCAGAGCAAACAAAGAACCAACTGAACTGCAAACGGCATTTTTGTCTACAGTCTGAAAAAGAAAAGAATATGATATATTAAAATTGACATTAAAGGTCGTTAATATACAAATTAATAACACCTATTTGCATACCAAAGATATTAAGACTATCATATCAGAAAAAATAATAATAATAAAAACTACTTTAATCAGAATGTATATACGGATCACTCATTCAATGTTAAACAAAATCCGTCATGATGTCTCATTGACACATTTGGTGTAAGTTTCTACATTGAAAAAACGGTGATGTGTTGGTGTCTACCGGGCGCTGGTGAGGGCTTCCGTTCATTTGGCCCAGATAGTCCAAAACAGGTGCCTACTGGAGGTCGGAAAGTTTGCCCATGGGAGTTGGTGTGATGGGTGGGTGCGAGAGGGTCACATCTAAACTTTCAAACAAATATGTCAGCTCATAACAAAAATATCTTGAAATATGGTGTTAAAATCTTAACCTACTATATATTGTAAATAAATCGGGCGTTCACTGCTTAAATTAAACCCAGTGCGTAACCTCGGATAATACATATAACTGTGCAGAATGATTGAATTATAAGATCCCGCCTTAATTCCATTATTCGATGGGAAAGCATATTTCAGCATTTTTTTATGAAAAATGCGATAAACGGTTTAAAATTACCTATTAAATGTTTTATGTTTACAATATGCACGCTTTTTAAGACGAAATTAAGGTTTTATTTCATACCCAAGCCAGCCCTGTTTTCGCTTCTTGGAGAAAGGGTTGGATGGGGTATAAAAGTTAATACTCGGACCACGTAATGTTTTTGTGTGTAAATAATGAGTAATTTCAGGCTCATTTTTTAGGGTTTGGTCTTTTATAATAAAGCAAAGTTATTATTTATTTGTCAATTTTAGATCGAATCACCAGACCCCCTGGAAAGGAAAGCTTGATGCACCCCTTTTAACGAATTGCATATATACTGAGCAAAAATAGAAATGTCCCCAACTTTACCACTTTAGACACAATGAAATTATATTTTATTTAATCTTATATGCCAATACCTTTATTAAAGGCCAGCACTGTCATGAAAACAATTTTCTTTGAATCAAACTTGTGGGCAAACTTATTCCCCTTGATTTGGTTTAAACAGCATTTCCGGGTCTTGAGGTTAAAACTTTGAGTTAACACAGTATTGTTATATTGAAATAAACAGAGCATCACCACAAAAACAGAGAAAATACCTGCTCTTTTCACTCATTTTTGCGCCATACAGCTTTCAAGAACGAATATTTTCAGATTACCTCCCTTTATAATAAAAATATAGTGATTTCGCAATTTGAATAAAACATGTTTTAGCAGCAACAGACAAACTTTGGTTTTTGATAATTATTAATATTAATCAGAATGATTGAGTATAAAATGATGAAATTTTATCTAGATTTGTGCCCAAAGTGTAACAAAGTCAACCCTATGCAAATCACAGCTTAAAAGAGGGACGTTTCTGTTTTTGCTGAGTATAGTATAAACATCAAGTAGACGCTACTATAGTTTAATGAATTGGCGATAGCGAAATAGGCAGGGTACTTTTTTTAAAGACACTTACGGCAATCCTAAAGTATTTAGCATGCTTAGCATGTACACCTGGATTTATTGATCTCGTATAATTTTTACATTAGCCTTCTTGCGTCTATCGACATTTTGCCCTCACGTTCAAATGATTAAGTGGTTAATTGTCTTAAGCTTCTTCACAATACGTGTTCCGAATATTAACTTAGCTGGGGTATGAAATAAAACCTTAGTTTCGGCTTAACAATTTGCATATTGTAAAATTAGGTGAATTAATAGTTAATTTTAAACATGATATCGCATTTTGTCATAATTTTTTTTTAAACGTGTTTTATTGTCGAAATATTCTTTATAAAGTCCTGCTAATATAAGCTTCCCATCGCTCAATGGAATTAAGGCGGGACCATGTAATGGAATTAAGGCGGGACCATGTAATGGAATTAAGGCGGGACCATGTAATGGAATTAAGGCGGGACCAGGAAATGGTACTTTTTGTTTTTAGAATAGATGGTTACCACTTAAAATAAACAACTTTTTGGGGTGTAAGGAGAGTGGTGTCGGGGGACTATAGTGGTAAAACCCTTTGCTATTTGAGAACTTAAAGCTCAGACAATCTAAGTTTTTTGAACATTTTAATCTCATAAGGTCTTTTAAGAGTGAATAAAACTGTCCGTTTTGAGTTGTCTGCGGACTTTGAGAGTGAAGAAAGCTGTTCGTTCTGAGTTGTTTGCGGACTTTGAGAGTGAACAAAACTGTCTGTTCCGAGTTGTTCGCGGACTTTAAGGGTGAACAAAACTGTCCGTTCGGAGTTATCTGCTTACTTCACGGGGACGAGGATATGATCCAATTCGATACATGCTACATAGTATGTTCTATATTCCATGTATATGTTTACGGTTACTGTATGCATACGTTCCAAAATTTCACATTTCCTTTTGTTTAACATGTTTAAAGTAATATATTTTCTTATTTCATATTGAGATGGAACTGAAATATAGATATAAAAATCGAACAGGAAAAACAGCATTCAAGGACGACAGTCAATCACAAACACACACAGAAACAAAGAATACATTTGCAGATGAATAAAAGGCCAAATAATACATCACAAACACAAAAGGGTTGACAATAGGCTACCGCCTTGGAACGTCAGTGGCAAAAAGGTCGCTGGGGGTGTGGGGAGGGCTGGGGTTAAACCAGGTTCTAGGGTGCACCAAACCTCACACTTAACCTTATGTCATTCCAATGAAACGAGACAATGTAAATAAAGAACTCCCCGCCATGAACTATCTCCAACGAACAAGGCAGAATTAATAGGCAAAATAAATAAAACACAAAGATGCTCGTGTATCTATAAATAAAACAAAAAACAATAGCCTAGAAAACCACAAAGAAGGTACTCATTGACTTAGCAGAAACTTCAAACGTCACCGTCTTTTTTGGCTTTAGGTAGACGTCATCATAGGGTCCTCAACCTGTCCGGTCATCGCACAATCAAAGTGAAAGTTGGTCATGGATTATTCACATGCGTTTTTTCTTCGTCAGAATATTTCTGTCCGTACGGAATGCAGTTTATAATGTGTTTTAATGTTATTGTGTATTTATGCAAAAACCTTACATAATTAGAAGCATACTGTCATCCATATTTAATAAAAGGTATTTAATTGTCTATTATGGCCGAGTAATTGTTCATATGTCAGTTCATCCATTAGTCGTCTATTGTCCGTCCGCCATACTTGTAATATTAAACACTAATGATAGGAATTCAAAAACAGAAATGAACTGGAAACGTCACATACAGGCGTCTGTTTGGCCGATGATATACGACCAATATGGGGCCTTGTACATTTTGCAGAAATAAATGGGGTGGAAGTGACAGCTACGAAAATTGATGAAGAATTTGAATTAGAACTTTCCATGGTTAAAAAGGAAAAACGCGATAATCGTCTTAGCCAGATTCCACCTAACGAGGCAACATTATGGATCAGAAGAATGACAATCAATTAGAGGCACTACAAAAAATGACCAAGCGAGGCCGATTGTGTGCATCATGGACGAGTCTCGGCCAGCTTGACCGTATCATGCATATGTCTTACTTGCAGATATCAGTCTAGGCAGATGAGGCAAATTAAAGCGCATTTTTTCACGCGCATTAACTCGACGTTTGCGTGACGTCATGTTGTAAATAAACGTACAACGTAAATTGTTAATGCATCAGTTAAATTTTTTAACGTCACTTGCTGCTTCTCATAAGTTAAAAATAAAAAAATATTATTCAATGAACTTAAAAATATGTTGATGAAAGTCTCGTTGATTCTCTAAAAATCTCGCCAAAATCGCCCAAAACGTTGGCGCGATTTCAAATGTCCTATTTTTCCAGGTCCTGGTTCTGGAGAGTAGAGAACACATCATGGTTCGACTAAATGACGATATTCACCAACTTATATCTTCTGCTCTTAAAATGGAACTAAAGAAAAAGCATGTTCAACATTTATTATAGCAACTGAATGTCTGTACTTAACTGTGCGGCTTTCGAGGATTTTGCTTTTACTCTAATATACATGATCATGTTTGTGTTTAACCTTCAACAATCTAGGCAGCATTAATAGGCAATGTAATATAACACAAAAAAGAAATATAAAAAGATCGGACAGGGAAAGTAGCAATCAAGGATGACAGTCAACCACAAAACACAGAAACAAACACGCAAACTGAAGACAAACAAGAAGGCAAAAGCAATAATAAATGGAAACGACATCACAAACGCAAAAGGGTTGACAATAGGGCTACCGCTTTGGAACGGTCAGTGGCAAAGTAGGCCACTGGGGGTTTAAACCGGTTCTAGGGTGCACCAAACCTCACACTTACCCTACTGTCATCCCATTAAAACAGGACAGTGTAAATAAAGAAATCTCCGCCATGATCTAATCTCTAACCAACAAAGATGATCATGTAGATATGAAGCTTTAAAACAAAAGCATAGAAATCCACAAAGCAATTACTCAATGACTTGGCAGAAACAAGAGCAAATGGGGAATAAACCGTTAACGACATGAAAAGGCAAGATTAAATGAATGAATGGTGTTTTACAGCATTGACTTAGCAATCTTTCTTAAATATTGATGGTTATGCAATGATACAGGCATTAACAAAGCCACAATGGTGCAACACATTTGGAGATTACGTCACCATGCTCATTTAGGGAATTCTCAAGAATTTTACTTTACGTACGTAACGTTGTTTAGATCATTATATCAGACACAGTTTATTAATATCTTTCAATAGAGAAAACGTTGAACCTCTCGCTTCCGACCACGAAGAAGCTGACACGCAGACGATATTACATCCGTACAATCAAAGAGGTAAGGGTAGCGGCGACTATAAATGGGGCAATCACATACAGTGCTGCAAAATTTTGATTCACGCATAGAAACAAACAACTACAACGATTAAAAAAAAGGCACACGCCGATATGAGGCGCCATACGTGATTACATGTTGCAATATAAATATATACGTTGTGTGTAAAATATATATATTGAATACAAACATATATATGATTTCGATGAGACCGAAAGCGACAAACGAAAGCGACGTAATACTTGCGGTAAATCGTCGGTAAACATAGACAATACGAGTATTGATAGCAAGTCGATGAACTGAGATCAATAAAAGTAGGTCAGAAATCAACTCAGAAAATAGTGTCCGCCTCATATAAATTTATGAAAGCTACTACATCCAAAATAAACGAGGTGATGCCACTTACAAATACGCATTCGGATCTACGAAAAGTGTTGGCATATAAGACAATTGATTTGGAAGCCAGAAGCAGGCGCAACAACCTTGTATTTTGGGGGTTCTACGAATGTTATGATGAAAACTGTGCCTATATTGTGCGGAATTTTGTTAACACTAACTAGGGATCAATTCTCATTCGATGTACATTGCTCGGGCGCATAGGTAGACCAGGTATTCATTCTCAAAAGCGGCCAATTATTGCGATCTTTAGAGACGTTGGTGATGTTGAGATCATTCTTAGCAAGGCATTTATGCTTAAAGGTACGGGTATTTCTACTGACCGTTACTGACAAGGACTATCACAACCTGACTTCTATGGTGACGTGATTTACAAACTTCGTAAGATACTTGGTCATGATCATTTTCATACTATCTTTGTTAAACTTGTTAAACGGTTTACCGAAAGAGGTTATGACCTTATCATTTTGCAACGCACTGCATGCTTGGTGATGGACCCATTTACAGTTCGCCACTATGCTTTCCTCTTTATATGTGCGATGACCGGACAAGCTGTGGACCCTATGATGACGTCTACCTAAAGCCCAAAATAACGGCGACTGTTTGATGCTTTTCTACAATCTTGTCTTGTCGTGCACTCAATGGTTTGTTCTTTTGTTGCTCTTGTTTCTGCCAAGTCATTGAATACCTTCTTTGTGGCTTTCTAGGCTATTGTTTTTTATATTTATATATGCACGAGCATCTTCGTGTTTTACTTTTATTGTCTATTAATGCTGCCTTTTTTGGTTAGAGAATAGTTCATGGCGGGGGTTTCTTTATTTACACTGTCCTGTTTTATTGGGATGACAGTAGGGTAAGTGTGAGGTTTGGTGCACACTAGAACCTGGTTTAAACCCCCCAGCGGCCTTTTTTGCCACTGACCGTTCCAAAGCGGTAGCTCTGTTGTCAACCCTTTTGTGTTTGTGATGTCTAATTTGTCATTTTGTTCATCTTTAAAGTTGTTTTTTGTTCCTGTGTGTGTTTGTGGTTGACCGTCGTCCTTGAATGCTAATTTTCCTGTTCGATTTTTATATCCATATTTACCAAAAGAGCTAAGCGAGGTCCGCAAGAGACTCTGGCCTACATTTATATCATTCAAATCAGATCATCCCAGATCAAAGGTTCAAATAGTATTCCCTGCAAAACTGCTGTGCGACAGGAACGTCATCAAGGATGAATTCCCAGACTGGAGCAACCTTATGTCACAAAGCAGGATTGTGCATTTGCCACATGTAGGTGACAATGACATACCAACTCTGAACACAACATCGATAGAGCGTAACGAAACTAGCTCCTCTTTGACATTATATTTTAGTGATGAGATAAGGGGCTCGTCTTTCACGGCGGTGGATTACTCCTCCAGGATACAGTCTGCAAATCGAGATGCCAGTACCTGCCCACGAGACCCAAGTCACGACATCGGGTATCGGTAATCCTTTGCCAGTTTGGCATAAACACCATGAAACTAGTGTGTCGACTGATCTGGAGGTGCCAAACATATCGGGTAGATCGAACAGCAATACAATTATATTGCCGGTTCATATGCAATAAATCGTGTGCCCAGGCAAATGTCACGATCGCTAAAAAAACAGTACAAGCAGAAGACGACAGTACTCAATCACAATCGCAATCTCAGTCCTTATTGTCCGATAATGGATCACGTGGCCATGTGTCAATGTTAAGCACGAGGATCACTGTTAACGGTAGGACAGAGGACAAATAGACGTCATAAAGCCGTAATAAAAGATCGATCGAGTTTGCCAAAAACAGGCAATCGCTCAACAATGAGAACACCTTTAAATGCAAATACGCTCGGCGGTGATTGTCCTAGTTAGGAAGGCCGGGGAAGGTGAACATTAGATGTGCTCTACTTAATATTGAGGGCTTAGTGTCACGTAGAAGAAATAAACTGAAAATTCCCGAAATTGTTGCTTTGTTTGAGCAAAATGATATAATTTTATTTACTGAAACATGGTCCAACGATTTAATAGATTTTCATGTTGATATGTTTGATGAATTTGTTTTTCATCGAACTAGGAAAAAACAAAGATGCAAACGTGAGTCTGGTGGAATTATTATTTACATACGTAGTGAATTTGTTGCAACTAATACTCTATTTTTAAATAGTGAAGATGATATTGTATGGGTTAAAATTAGCAAAACTAAACTAAAAATTGAAGATGATTTATTTGTGGGTTTATGTTATGTTATACCTAACGGTAGTAGTAGACAATCTAAGGCTGACAATGGAGTTTGAGATAGATTGTTGGACTCTATTGTTTCTATACATAATACTACAAATGGTCAATGTTACATTTTACTCGGGGTGATATTAATAACAGAACATCTGACTCATGATTCCGACTTTAATACCGATGCACTACCGGATTATTATACTACGGATAGCTTTTTACCGAGATATTCACGATATTGGGCATTTAAATAGTACACTTTTTCTTGATTTATGTAAGCAGACTGGGCTTCGAATATGAAATGGTCGCGTTGGTGATGATGCAGGGATTGGAAAATTTACTTTTGTTGAAAGTAGAGGCAGTAGTTTGGTTGATTATGTATTAGTTTCTGAATCTATTTTCTATAAAATCTCCAGCTTGGTTGTTGAAGATCCGAATATTTTAACAGATCATTGTATTTTTAAATGTGTTTTAGAAAGTGAAGTTGATTCTTATAATGAACAACCCGATGAAAGTGTTGCAAATAAAGATACAAGTTCTGAAACGGATAGTAAATTTTTAGATAGCAAACATGTTTGGAATAGTGAATCTATAGGTGATTTTGTAACGTCCCTGGATACAGACCATGTTGTATCCCAGTTGAATGCATTAAAGGCGAATATAAATAATAACGGTAATGAAAACGATATTAATACTGTAGTTAACGAATTTGTAAATGTTAACGAAAGCGTTGCTGATCCTTTATTTAAGAAGACACTATCTCGCAATGATACACACCAAACATTTAATAATAGAATAGCTAACCCATGGTTTAATGGTGATTGCGATGAGAAAATGAGATGTTTTATAGTAGTCTAAATAAATACAGGGAGTGCAGAGATGATGTTAACAGGATTAATTTAATAAGGTCAGGATCAGAGTATAAAAACATAACTAGAAAATGTAGAATCATTAAATGAATTCTTTGTACACGGTAAAAACACATTTATTCCTATACTTTTGCTATTGTTTAACAAAGTTTTTGAAACAGGATAATTTCCTGAAATATGGTCAGACGGTTACATAATACCACTACACAAAAAGGTAGTCCTGCGATTTATAGAGGTATTACTTTGTTAAGTACTTTAGGGAAATTATTTATACGTGCGCAATTAATCGATTAAATGAATGGTCGGAAAGTAACAATGCTTATATTTAAGCACAGGCGGGTTTTAGGAAAGATATCAGCATTGTAAATAATAGTTTTGTTGTGCATGGGATTATGAATCTTTCAAATAACTCAGTGAAGACTTTACATGTGTTTAGGAGTACGTCAAGGTGAATGTTTGTCCCCATTACGTTTCTCAATGTTTATAAATTACATAAGAGAAGAAGTTATCTTGAAAGGGTTTGATGGCATCGACGTAGATATGATCCAGAAGAATAATAATAAGAAGAAATTTATTGTGCTATATGCCGATGATATTGTGATTTTTTTCAGAAACTTCACAGGGTTTACAGAAAGGATTTGTCATTTTTCTTGAAAACTGTAAGCGCTGGAAATTAAAAGTAAATGTACTGAAAACAAAGGTTATGGTTTTAGGAAGGCTGGTCCATTAGCTGGAGATGTTCGATTCACCTATGATGATAATTTAATAGAAATTGTTAGAAACATTTCATATCTGGGAAGTGTGTTTACTCGAGGTGGATCTTTCCATGAAACACAATGTACATTATCTGGTCAAATAAAAAGAATTGGGTAAAATTGTTAAAAAACTTGTTAGAATCTCTTGGTTTTTATCATGCATGGTTATTTCAAGGGGTTCGCAATAAGGAATTGATTTTATTCTGTATAAAAGAAAGAATAAATGATAATTTCATTTAAGACTGTCATTCAAAGTTAGAGAATTCTAGTTCTAAAAAACTGAAAGTTGATTATAAATTTGATCTTAAGCCATATCTAAAGATCTTAAACATACCAAAGTTTAGTCAGGCAATGCCAAAGTTACTTGTGTCCTCTCATACCCTTGAAATAGAAGCTGAAAGATGGCAAAAACCATTCAGTAAACCAATACATGAAAGCATATGCGTCGTCTGCAATAAACTTGAAGACGAATATCACTTTGTTACTGAATGTAGTATGTTTAATGAAATTAGAAATAATTACATAAGTAAATATTTTTGGAATATGACATGATCCAATTTTTAGAACTTTTCAAATGCGAAAACAAAAAGACACTGCAAAATCTTAGCGTCTTTATATATAAAGCCTTTGGAATTAGAAAATCAAAGGTGTAAAAGTAATACATTTACAATAGCCGTTTTGTTTGTTTTTTATGTTATTTTAAAGTTGCATGTTTACGTTATAAGTGTATATTGGTTTATTACAAACTATGTATATACATGTGTGTACTAGTCAGAAGCTTTCCATTTGTCACGTTAGTTAAATCTAATATTATATATAAATTAATATAAATATGTACATGAACATATTAGCGATTCAATGTGATGGTTCAGTCACCTTCTCTGCATATTTGCGGTGAAAGCGAAATAACAACAACATTAACTGCTAAAGTAGTAATTGTTACCTTATATACATATGAATACTTTTCTGTTAAGTATGTTAGTTGGTTGTATTTCACATAAATATAATGCAAGTAATCCTAAAAAATTACTTATACCTACACGTTCGTCAATCAGGTCATAATTTTAGTAACGTTATTGTTCAACAGGTTGAATATATAATTTATGATAATGATGTACTAAAAGCTTTAAAATAAAAACTAGACATATAGCAGAACTTAAGTGGATGAAAAACTTACAGGCACCAAATCCACTCGGCCTTAATGATAATCCAAACTCTATAGACACAATATAAACAGCTTTAACCAACTCAGAATTCATTTCATATTTATTCAATCACGGGTATAGATAGGGTTTGGATAAACGATTTTGTAGTGTAATTTTGCTATTATTTGACGAGTTAGTGCCTTTAAGAGAGAACCTGGCATAGTACCAACATAGGGGACTTGCGTGGAAAAGTCGCTCCTACGGTAGGAATTAAACAATAAATGTGTACATTTGTCTAATTCCCTGGGTACGCCCGTTGCTTCTCCACCCTATACGAGCGGTGAAATAATTATTTGCGTGTATCCCCTCAGTAATTACAAATATCCTATAATGTTTATCCCATATCCCCTCCACCCACACACACATACACACACACACGTACAAACACATAAACAACCAGTCTCACAACACCGACCCACCGACCAACAACCCGCCCCACTCCCATCCCACCTCACTGGAGTAAATTATAGTGTTTATTCAGATAATTCCAATGGGTCATTGACAGCGATAGTGAAATATGTAGGTTGTATATATACGAGTACTTCGCCATCAGCAGTAGGTTTAGAAACCATGTACATATGTTGTAAAATGTGGCTGTTGTTGGCGGGATAGCTACTTAACTCCCTACCCCGGAGTCAACGTTGTTGGTCTTTATCCATTCCAACCTAAGGAAGGAAAGTGTGTTGAAAGGTGATGGTGATGGGTGTGGGTGACCAGAGGGCGTTTTCGAGAAAGAAAAGTTCAGGAGGGGTGAGGTGTTTTTGAGATTTCCAGAGAACTGGGGTGTTTTCAATAAATATTTTCTTTTGGAACCGAGGTGATTTTAGATGACCGAATGTGGTAATGGAGCAGGAAAGGATTTCTGGAGTTTGTGGGTGTGGGAGGGGTGAAGGAGGAGAGGCGTAAAGGAAAAACATCCAGGTATTTCAGAGAATTTTTTAATATTAAGACAAAATCATGGGGGTATATTGTATATGATCAAGAGAGACGAGGTTTCCTCAGCCGCGCCGAAAGTCACGCCGCCCCACCCCCACCCCCCCCACCCCACGAGCACTTGAGCCACAAATATTATATAAAATAAAAATATACGATACCCCTACTGTTTATATATAAAAGTAAGAGTATCATCTTTTTTTTTATATATAATATTTGCGGCTCAAGTGTATTGCTGTTAGTTTCAAAATCACAGTTTCAATCTCCGTAAACGTATTAATATTATCTATTTATAGATGCGAACAATTTCAAACAAATCTGATGACTTGTCTCACCTGGTACTATTTGGTTTGAGTTCATTTTTATTTGATCATGTGTACTGACAGTCTTTTTTTTCGGAGCGTTTACAATATATATTTGAGGGACACAATATATATTTTTCGGAGTAACATATATATTTGTCTTTATTGTATACTTTCATATTGTCCCGTTTAGTTTGCATTGAGCTAAGTGTGCACTATTCTACGATATTGCACACATTGATATTGCACCGGAACTTTTTCTCGTGCTTGCAAAGAGCCGAGAAATAGAAATAAGGAACTATTTTCAAATAAATAACGGAATCCTTCCTATGGTGTCAACAAAAAAATACGTGTTTTTTTTTCAACCTTTTATGGCAGAAATTGATAAAATAATTGAAATGGTCACTCACCCACTGTTTTAAACGTTATCGAATGGTAAACAAACTTTAGAAAATCGCTTGATGTTTTTAATGACGTCATCCGATGTCGACGTCGTTTTCGCGCAAAATAATCATCCACACAAGATGAAACTGAATGACAAGATAGTAATTCCATCAAAAGCTATAAAAATAACACAAATACAATGCAAAGTAATAGTCATACAATTACATTGATCGAAAACAATATGAAAACATACAATAAAAAGCTCGTCGTCCTTTGCCAAAACAACTCGTTCCAAGTAATATTTAGCCATACAAATTCAATAACCTATATTATCATATATTTTCGTATTCAATATACATATTTTACATACAACGTATATATTAATATTACACATATAGTCACGTATGGCGCCTCATAAGCAGACACCGACGTGATATGACTGAACTAGTGTTAAAGCGACCTTAAACCACATACAAACGTACATATACATGCAAAACCACATTAATAACGGGTGCTTAAAATTAAGCTAAAATTTAAGCTAATTAGGTACACTTAAAGTGGTCACACCATTATGATAGATATTCTGATTTTGCAGATGAGGACATTTTTGGGAAATTCAGACACCAAACTTTTAGTAGGCATGTACTAGTATTTCGTCTCACCAAAGCAAAAAAGTTTGAATGTCTGCATTTGTCAACTTTGAACTTTTGTGGGTATCTGCGCTATATCCGTTACAATTTGATACCAACTTTAAATAATGTCCTATTACTTTTTGAGTAATGTACACTTTTCAGCGACTACATTATTGATTTATATGCGTGTCCTATATATCAGTAGACGTTTGATTCAGGTACATTAAGTTACAGAGAGAGGCCTTAAAACGTAATTAATGTGATGTGTTCAACTATGCAATAATTAAAATTAAGCAATCTATTCGAAAACATCTAAATACCAAACGCCTGTTATCATATATTGTGAATTATAAAAAGGGGACGTAACTCAGCACAACATACGATTGTTATTAAAAAGGTTCAAACGAGCCTATATTCACGTTTCCCTGCGGTTGGTGGGTTTTCTTAAACGTTTATGGAAGGACCGAAGATGTATATAATTCTATATACAGTACTTCTTATTAGTGTTTTCGAAATTACACCACTATACCGAAGGAGAAAATACTTTAGCTTCCGATGTTTTTGGAACTGTACCGTACGCCTGCCATTTTTCGGAACTGTACTAGCTACTTGCCAATAAATAATGGAACTGTACCGTACTCCTGCCATTTTTCAATACCCGGTCGTGTTTAAAAACCCACAATTATTTTAATAAAATGTTCTGTGGGCTAAAATTTGGACTGTTTATTCAGGAAAGATTATATTTTATGGCAGTATGTCTGAAATATCTTAAACTTTACTATTTACCCAGTACCAGGTCTCTAACTTTCTACAATCACATTTCTTAGCTTAATTTCAACATTTAACCTACCGTAACTCGCTTAATATAGGTTTAAATTTCACGGGAATCAGGTGACATACACAACATTTCCTTCCAAATTAAAATGGCCGATTCACTTTTCTAATAGTTTTTTTTTTACCGGGAACTGTGCCTACGGTTGCCGAACTGTGCCTACGGCTGCCGGTAATCGGGTGTGTATATCCCAATATAAATCTAATAACCTTTTTGCCCATATTGACGTGTAGTAAAGTCATATTGGGTGTGTAATGTATACTCGTTCGTGATTGGTTCACTTTTCTGTTCATGTCAAAGAAAGTAGGTCACGTGATGTAAACAATGTTGATTTCATTGTGAAAAGACAATATGTTTGTTTCAAATAAATATTTTTGGTGAAAATTAAATGTTACAACCTATTTTATTCTCTCTAATTTAAAATGCGTATGCAATATAAAGGTTATTAGATTTATATTGGGATAAATGCACTAAAGTCGCGCAATATTAATACGCAAAAAAAATCGTGCATAATTATATCCCAATACAAATCTTAATAACCTATAAATACAGTCATGGGTATTGAACCGACGATCACACACCAGGCCACGCCGCGGTATCATCCAGACACTGTACCGCGACTCAACATAAAATCTGTTTCATAACAATAGATACACAATCTGCTACAAGATGTGCACTGTTTGTACAACAATTTATCTATCGACAATAGTTCCATATCTGACGACTATATATCATTTAGGAATACAAGTCGTACACAGACTTCTAGGTAGAGCCACATAATGCAATTGTCTAAATTGCCGTTAGTAACATATGCTTTAATATTATTACAGACCAAAATGTAGTTTTTACTTAGCAAAGGTATTTTGAATAACAGCAATCAGATTGTCTTTATTAAAATCTAGTGTGGAAAATTTATAAATGATTTAAGATGAAAACGAAGCTTATTGCAAATTGTATCAAGAACGAATCCTGCATTTTTAATTCATCAAAATAAATTAATCATAGACTTTGGCACAAAACTGTTTAACTTTATCTTTAACTGCAGTAAGATAAGAAGTTAAAAGAGTGAAGATGTATGTAGTGGTACAGGCACTAGCATTAGAAGTAAACGGACTTCTTTGGACTTTGGAAAACACTGAAATGTCAGACTAAGTGTATTTATAAAATAAAAATTAACAGTGACGACATGACCAGTAGAGCATAGGAGTTTTAATATCTGTGTTAAGGTCTGAAACTATTTTGTTATATGAATCAAATATATGTGATCATAAATTTCTCTGCATTGATTTAAAAAGCAAAGTGCTCACAGTTGAATTGTACTTTAAAAGTGACATACAAACATGTCATTGTATTTTCCGCAGATCAACTGTTATTGTATTCTTCCAAGGCCGAACTATTTTTGTGTTTTCCATATATCAACTGTCTTTGTCTTCGGCCGTTTACAGATATTCGGCATTTTATCACAAAGTAATTTTGATGCTAAGCACGATTTGAATCTTATATAATATGTTGATGATGACATTTTAAAGATTGATGAATATACAAAATAACGCTTTCTTTGTCGATCCTGTGTGAACTGTGACTGTATTGTTTTGTATTATGCTAATGTTTTCTTGTTAAGCAAGTATAATGGATAACGAGTAGCTATCAGAATACCTACTACGATTATGTGAAGTGTTATTTTAGTGTGAATAAGAATATTTTTTTTGCAGTGCAAAAAGCGCTTTAGGTACATTAATTTCACTACTTTGAATAAATTACTTATATATTTCTTAAAAAAGTAAAAATATGTCATTATGTGAAAATTTCGACAAACATCTTTAAATAAAGTTTGAAATTTAATTACATGAAATGACATGCAAATTCTTAGGTTTACTTTTGTCATTATATTATAATGTAATTTGTGTTTTGCGTTACTTGCGGTTATTTGTTTTTATTGTCTGTTCATAGTATTTTTAAAGTTTTCAATGTGTAGCAAATTCTGCTAAACATGCCAGTATATATTGAAATGTATCATATTTCTCTATTTATTATGAGTATAAAGAATTTTGAATTTATTTCACCTTTTATCTCTTTTTCAGGTAACATATATTTGAAATCCTTTGAGCGAATCCGTGGGCGAGTGGTTAACGACGTTGTTTTGTAAACCTTCTCGTCTCTCATCGCTTAGGTTTCGAATCCCACTGGGCGCTCGACTTGTCAAGTGAGAAAATGTCGATTCTTACTGATGGCAAGAAGTATACAAGACTGGTTCTACCCAGGATAAGAGGGTGTCTGCCTCTACCCATGTGCGAAAGGCATAAACAGTCAGTTTAAACTGGTACACTGAATTTTATAAATGTACAACTTACCTGAAGTGAAGAATGAACATTAGTTATCCATTTCACACTAAAATTTTAATCCACAAAATATTTTGATATGAAATACAATAGTTTAAATCCAGGTACTATGCATTGCTTCAACGGCAAAACATAGATGTCTTGCCCAGTGACGTCATACAAGAATGCGACTAGCATTGATCTGGCTAAATATAAACCCGATGGAAATATGCTACGTCATAAACCGGCAGAGTACGATGAACTGTAATTACGTCATAAACCGGAAGATTACGATGAACGTTAATTAAGACGATGTAATGTTATATTATAAAATGCGTCACAACATTAAAAACAATTAAATTATCATTGAAGTTCAGCCTAGTTTGTAATATACTTGCATTAATTTATGTTACTGTAGTCGATTTACTCTCAAAAAAAGAAATAAGATAATGTTTTTTGGTGGGAGTTTAACTGTGTAGTATTATTCATGATTTGATGAGAATTTTAACTTTTCTGACACATACACGATAAATTAGAAATCTTACTTTGAGCTTTCGTCGCTTCAGGTTAGCTTTCTGATGTATTCGGTATGTGTTTGAAAAGTTAAAATTCTCAACAAATAATAATATTTTTTGTTAAAGATTCCTTTAACTTAACACGAACAATATATACAAAAGCTATGACTTAGCTCATCTCGCAAACGTTTTTTTATAACTATCACAAAATCGGGATTGGCACACAATTTACACTTATACAACATATTTAAAAGACGTACAGTGTGTAACATTGTAGATGATATTCTCGTCATTACGATGGTTGCATTACTCAATGTTAGTTACCATTGGCAATGTTTTTACAACGTTAGTTACCATTGACAATGTTTTTACAACGTTAGTTAACATTGACAATGTTTTTACAATTTTACTTACTATTGACAATGTTTTTACAATCTTAGTTACCACTGACAATGTTTTTACAATCTTACTTACCATTGGCAATGTTTTTACAATGTTAGTTACCATTGAAAATGTTTTTACAATGTTAGTTACTATTGACAATATTTTTACAACGTTATTTACCATTTACAATGTTTTTACAATCTTACTTACCATTGACAATGTTTTTACAATGTTGGTTACCATTGAAAAAGTTACCATTGATAATGTTTTTACAATGTTAGTTACCATTTACAACGTGTTTACAATGCTAGGTATCATTGACAATGTTTTTACAATGCTAGTTACCATTGACAATGTTTTTACAACGTTAGTTACCATTGACAATGTTTTTACCATGCTAGTTACCATTGACAATGTTTTTACCATGCTAGTTACCATTGACAATGTTTTTACAACGTTAGTTACCATTGACAATGATTTTACAATGTTACTTACCATTGACAATGTGTTTACAATGTTAGTTACCATTGACAAAGTTACTATGACAATGTTTTTACAATGTTAGTTATCATTCACAATGTTTTACAATGTTAGTTACCACTGACAATGCATTTATGGCACAATAAAAGTAAAGCAAGATAAACGATAGCATTACTCAATGAAAGATATCATCCACAATCAATGCACTTGCGGAACATTTTAAATTAAACGTGGTGGTATCTTGTTCTTTATTTATATATGTAGTTACACTAGTTGTCCACCACGACCTCGTTATGGAAAATTTATGGCACTTTTAAAATCAAGACGTGTGGTTAAAATGATTGTTAAACTCAATCTCAATATCGACTATGCTAAATACAATTGTATAACTTAATGTAAGCTGCATGCATGACACAAACGAGACAAATGGTCCTATAGAAATCACACCCAAACGTAATGTACCATAAAAAAAGAGCAAATGAAATATGCACTTAGAACGGTCAGCAGGTAACATCATTTACTGGTTAGCTTAAATGGATTTTATGTGTACACAACCTCGGTATTATCCTGTTTTTAGCGCCCAAATTGAAAATACGGTGTAAAGAAAAGTACATCCCATCAAAATGAAATCTCTAACAATAAGGTTATTAGAAATTAGCAAACGATACACGTCTATGTCAACATATATAACACAATACATATTTAGAAACATCACAGTAGTTGCAGTCAAAGAGAAAACCAATATAGGGTAAACCATTTATGACAATTTTAAAATGAAGTAATATTAACCTGATTTTATCACTCAATGTAATCTAGCAATGGCGATGCATTTATGACAAGTTTAAAATTAAGTAATATTAACGTGATTTTATCACTCAGTGTAACCTAGAAATGGCGATGCATTGGTGAGAAATTAAAATGAGGTAATATTAACGTGATTTTATCACTCATTGTAATCTAACAATGACGATGCATTTTTGACAAATGTAAAATAAAATATGATCAATTATTACTAATAGTAATGCTAGCTATCAATATCAATGCATTTATGACACATATGCAATTAATTAAAGAGAGATTAACTGCTGGGATCGATTATAGGGAAATCTTTCACGAGATGGTAGACGTGTGGTTCTTTTCGGGAACGAGCGTATGCGAGTGAGTGAAACAACAAAACACGACTACCATCGAGTGAAAGATTTCCCTATAATCGAACAAAGTGGTTAAATATTCTAATTATTACATTTCAAATAAGTTTATGCATGATTTTAACCGAAATTATTCGCTTTATTGAACGTTATCGGCGGATGACGTCGACGTCAGCAACACGTTATTGACGTCATAACTCAACGTCGCAGTTAGTTATTTTTGTGTTTGGACATAGTTATTACTATTTAGCGATTATGAATATTCTTTCACTGAGCAATCCCAATCTTTCAGCGATAAAAATGTAATAAAATGATTTAATGTTTAAAATGTCTGTGTACTCAAAATAAGCTATATGCATGCATCTATAGTAATCTAAGAAAAAAGGCTTACCCACCTTAGTAGATACTACATAAACCGTATTAAACACTCCAGTTGTTCATCCCTGCGAGAGGAACTGATATCTGAAGTGTTATGTATATATATACGTGTAATTCATCAGAAATTGAACATATGATTTATTTTTATTCATCGTTTCATAACTTACCTGTAATTACACCGTGATTTATATGTGACTGCTTATTAGCATAAATAGCCTCAATTGTAAAGGCAAGCGAGACGTGAATTTGTTAATTTTGAAAAACCGACAGAAAATTGTAATTATTACAGGCAGGTGCAACATGTTTTTGAAATAGTTAAGGATGGATATCCTGACCTTTGCACATTTAATCTTTGGAGCTGATAGAGAGCAGAAAAAGCTTGAATAGCAACCTGTTACAGTAAATAAAGCTAGAACTATTTAGCAGTGGTCATTATAAAGGCAGATGACCTATAATAAAATAAACTAGAGCATAGACAAAGCAATAAATAAGATTGAGTACTGTAATTTTTTTTTACTTTCAATTCATCATATGTATGCTTAAATAGGGACGCTAATAACACAATGAAACTATTAACTGTTAAATAAAGTATGTGTTTGCTTAACGGCAGAATGGAACAGTCGACGTAATAATCGGAAGCCTTAATTAAGGGAGTTATGGAATCTAATTAATCATTACGCGGCCCCACTTTACTATCATTAAGCGATGGGAAAGCTTATATTAGCAGGGTATTATAACCGATAATTCGACAATAAAACATGTTTAAAAAACATTTTGCTGAAAAAAGCGATAACCCAGCCAACCTCGTTTTCGCTTCTTGGAGAAGGGGTCGGATGAGGCATGAAAGTTAATACTCGGACCACGTTATGGGTCTAGAATGAAACTATACATATTATGACAAATACATAACTGCAATACCTCATGTGTAAACTGAAACATTTTCTGTTATTTAGAGCAGCTCCAGAGAGAGGGAATGGATTGGATACCGGGGATCCTACCTACTCTTACTTATGAATTGATTCCTATGGGTTTTTAACGTGCTCGGAGGATAGATTCCAACGCACAGAGCCGCCCGGTTTCGTTCTCTTTCGACGGTTTCAAGTTCAACGTGCCACTGACCAAAGTCTCCCCAAAAATGGCTGAATAAGCTCATTTAAACGTCAAAATAAAACTTTATTTTTCATCTTATAACTTTGTGAGTTTTAAAATCCAGCCGATGAATCAACAGAATAATACTGATCACAATTTACAAACCTTTTTTAAACCTACTGACGATATATATATATATAACTTACATATTTTGCAAATCAAAACTCTATAGACACAATGTAAACGGCTTAACCCAAACCAAATCATATGAGAATTAACAAAAAGGAGCAAAATATGATTTCATATGAGAATCATATGATTTTCATATGAAAGGAGTTTCATACGATTTTCATATGAAAATCATATGTAAGGTATCATATGATTTTCATATGAAAGGAGCTGCATATGAAATTCAAATGCTTATAACTATCCCATGAAGCCTAAAAACTTTCAAAATACACTTAACAATCTGTGGTTTTAATGAATGTTACTTTAATATATATTTTGTTCTGCCTTTCTTAAAAGCCAATCTGAAAGACGTTTTGATAATTCATTCAATTTAAAATGTCTAGGTCTTCACACAGATTTAAATGTGTATTTTCAAGTTGATTGATTACATTTATATGGATTGCTTTGTACTCGTTTGGTTTCAACACTTTTAACAATTATCACTTCCAGAAGTATCCTATTTGGTCGCTCAGTGATCCTAATCTTGTCTGCTTTTGGTATAATAATGCTTCCATGCTCATTGATTTTTGACAAAATCTTGCAGTGCACTGTATGCTATATCCATTCATGTTTGATGTATTTAAAGGAACTAGAAGAATCTTCTTGATAACATAAGAGTAAAATTATTCTGTATTCTCGATTTCTCACCCTCATTGGTAGTAGCTCTAAATAACCAAATAAATACAATTTATTTAAATGGGACATCCTTTTGCGTTTAGGTAAAAGAACAAAAAACAAACTGACTTCATTTATATACATAGTAATACATTTCGATCATGTTTTAAAGGGTCACACGGCAATCTTGACTATTTCAAAACTCGTGGTGTCTCGTTTTATATATATACGAGGGAAGATTCAAAATTACGTAGACATTTGCTATAAAATCTTCATTATTAAATAGTTAACAACAAAATAATGACGACAAATGAATTAACATTTTAAAATATAACCTAAACTGCGTCATGGCTATTACGTTAATATGTTTACCAAAAGGATAAATAAACACTATTTTAAAATAAATTAAGGTTTTATTTTTTTCAATTTACATTTTTGAATTTCTAGTTAATGTCAGCAAGCATCTCTGAATCAATATCTCCTCTAGCTTGCTCTAGACGTCCTTGACATATCAGGTCTCAAAACCACAGAATGATCTGAAAAGAGTAAAATATTAAAATTGTTTAAACTTAAGTGCAAGAACACATACTAACATGCACAACTGTATTAGAACTATCACTGAAGTAGATGGAGGGAGGGCATACATTGAGATTATGTGAAGATGTGAAGTAGTAGTATTTTGTATAATATATATAAATGACCGGCCAATAATTTTGACTACCGATATATGACGGCTTGTAATAAAGTAATGACGGCTTGTAATAAAGTAGTTGAATGGCTTACCATAGTAGAACTATTTGCCTCCAGTGCATGAAAAGATCCTGTGAACTACTGCCCATGACCGAAGCTAGGGGGACTTAAAAGATTCAGCAATAAAACTGATCTCTACCTTTGGCCTTGGGTAATAGTTCAAATGATCTCAATATAACTCGGGCAAAAAATACCCAATGTCACAAGTAGTACCTTAAATGATTTAACCCTCAGAACTTTATTTTTCAATGATGAAAAAGTGTCTGTACTTTACCATGTTTACCATAACACCTTAAAAACGAAGAGAAATATTGTGAATATTGCCAATGATTAAACCCACCTAGTATCATGTTGTACTGGATTCCTGTAATACGTCTTGTGAAATAATCTGTGCCACACTTCCCTTGACACACCACCTCTGTGATTTCAAATTAGCCTGAAATATAGATACACTTGTAACCTCTCACCTTTATTATTTGTGGTTGGAGTTTTCTAATCCAAACGATTAGTAAGGCGGGGTAGATATTAAAGATCACCAACCTCAACAGTCTTTTACTTGACATTTTTGTCAAACGTTCGTGCACTTAAAAGCGCTTTTTTTTTTTTTTAAATACCCGTACTTCTGTCAGGTATTACACACATATGTTTTCATAACAATATATAGGGAGCATCTGTACGATCTTGGCCGTCACAAAAGCATAACAATGGCTGTAACTTTTTCATTTCCTCATATTGCCTCATCAATCTTTCAATATTTACAATTCATGTGACCTTTGCAGTATATAAAGGTCAAAATTATAGCTCAGGTCACAGTTAGTTCAGTCATGTTTTAATCTTAACTTTTTCTATAATCTGTTCATGTCTTCACCAAACTAGGCCCTATATTTAAACGGATTAAAACAGTTTCAGCAATAAAAGTGAACTACATTTTATAGTTGTCATTCTGTAATAAGAGATGTCACTGTAAGTGACAAATGCCCCAGTAAAATGTATTTGTCCTCCAAGTGAAATCTTGACCGTTGAGGTACTGGCCTGATTATTGGACACAACACACCTTCTCATTGAATAAAGGATATGTGTGTCAAGTTTCATGCAATTGCCTTTAGTACTTTCAAAGATTACTCCTCCCTACCGTGGCATTATACAAATAACATGTAATGTGAATATCAAGGTCTGCAACGTTTAATCTAAACTTACCTGGAGGCACATTTTTGTACTTGGTAAGTTGGTATCCAAACAAGGTTGAATGTATCCAAACAAAGTTTTATGGGGGCACCCTTATCATCCATACTGTACACATTTTCTGAAAGTAAAATTGGTGTCTATCAATACATCAGTTATGTGCAATGAATATTTAAACTATACCCTATACAGGTAACAGTTGTAGATATTAACCTGTTTTCAACAGATAGATTGAGATAACATATAGTAAAGCTGTTTCAGTACTTAATGGCCAAACAAAAATACACTATGTGTGTTTCCCTTAAGCTTTGAGAAAAGGGTAGGTAGGGATTTATTTTTAGAATCTCTGCCGAGTAGCAAAAGTAAATTAAGATGAACTGATAATTATTAATAATAACTTTGTTTAAAAAACAATAACCAATAAATATATTGGCTAAATTGTGTTTTACGTCATTTTCAGAACATTTTAGGCTATATAACAGACTGGTCGATGTTTTGTGGTGAAGACAGACCACCCACATTTTCCGCAGAGGGAGGGGGTGGGGTGGTGTGTTTGTGTGTGTGTGTGTGGGGGGGGGGGGGGGGTGAACCAGTACTGTATACCTCCCGTATACGTATTATAATTGACACTAAATATTTTGAATACGACCATTATGTCCTTTCTGCCCAAACACGTAACCGGTCCAAGTCCTATACGGGACCATCTGGGTATTCAATAAGCAAAAAAACGAATGCATGTACTTACTAAACGTCAGCTTCTGGTGAACTCAAAATATTGAAACTGAGTTTTCAACTCTGTATAGTGTAGTAATGCTTCAGCTGACAGCTCCATTTTGCACGGAGTCTTTGACCAACCCACAAAACACACTGCCCAACATACTGAAAGGAGAAATGTTATGTGAGCAAGAAAGTTTTAATTTTTTTATATATACATGTACATTTCTAGTAATATCATATTACCACACATATCATTTTAAACAGGCAATTGTTACGGATGTGAAAAAATAGTATCAAGAAGAACTGACTGAACTGAATCAGGCAAACGCTTGTATAAACCTGTCATGCATTGTTTACAGTTTAAATATGTATTAAACACGTCCTCTGAATTTTCAATCTTTTTTCTGGTTGACAGAGTGGTCAGTCAGAGAATGTTGTACACAATTTCTCAAGACCTTGCAGAATAAAATATAAAAATGCCGGAGAAATAAATTCCACTAAATATGTTACTCGTGTAGCGTATGTGATGTACTAAATACATGTATTGTGTGATTAATAAAGTATTGGAACAATTGATCGCGATGAGTATCCTTGACATGTTTATACAACTGAAGATGACAGTAACTTACTAAGTATGACTGAGGTAAAGTCTACCTAAGAAACTTACTCAGTGGCGTAGCTATATGTACATAAGAGTAAGCAGCTGCGTACACTCTGCACAAATAAAATAAAAACAAGTGTTCGGTAAAACGGATGGATGGTCCCTGAATAAAGGTATACATGTGAAATACAATCGAAAGAAACATATAGGAGCTGACCAGAAAAAATACATTTGAAGAAGTTTAAAGATCCGTGACTCTGCCAAAATATTCAAACGTATTGTCCGATTCTGTGAGTTTCAGAACAATTGCTTGCTAATATTCGGAAATATTTTACGGCTGCAATTGTATTGCTTTTGAGGGTCTTTTGACATAAAACATAAACAAAGATTACAGAATAATAACTACTAGGAGTCTAGGATGCAAGTAGATGTATTGTTTGGTGCGCTTGTTTCAGCCAAAGGATTTTTAGCATTAACGTGAGCCATATAATTAATACATACATTATATATAATTAGAAATGGCATTCTTATTGGTTAGGTAAATAGTAAATAATAAAAATACATTTTTTTAGAAAATCGGTGGAGAAACAAATATTTTAAAGCCAAAAAACTTTTTTGGTGGGGCTTTTCCCATGTAAATTCATGAAATTCCTTGTTGCTGGGACAGCAGAAAATTTAGAAACCTACAAACAAAAAACAACAACGTTCGATCTAAAAGTGTATCTCAATCGATTTCGAAAAGGTGTTTTTACTTACCACTAAAAATGTTTGTTTCGCTGATATACATCTTATTTGGTAGGCCTACTAGTTAACTTTAGTCTAGTTAAACGTCCAAAAACACATTTCTCTGAAACAAGCGCCCTGAATAAATGTTTGTAAATACAAAAAAACGTTCGCGAAAACTGATAACAATATTTCGGCAATGTATGGTACAGATTAGTTGCATGAATAGTTACTGTGTCAAGTGTAGTTAGGAAAGAAAACACAATACTTACTTCTACAAAAGTGATAAAGATGTATCCATGTGAAATAGCATGTGAAATAACAGACTTGTTGACGGCTGCGTTCTATTTTGGGAGAGTATAAAGTACCGTGTTTTTTTATTCTGTTCCGTTCTATTTAGCCCGTGAGTTTTTGATAGGTTTACCAACACCAAATGCATTTGAAACCTAGTTGCAGTCAAATGTATTTCCAGTTATATCAAGTAATCCCTACCAAGTGGTGAAAATGGCTATTTTTATACCAAAATTACACTGCTGCATTATTATATAAATTGTGCTTATGTTTGATAATGGAATTATCAATGTCACCCCCACCACCCCCACACACACCCTCCCCGGGGCGGACTGACCCCGGGGAATTAGAAAGAAATGTTCAAATTGACGCAGAAGCAAAATAGCAAAATGTATGTCTAAATCCCCAGGGTCTTCCAATATACTGATTATGAAATATCCCCGTGGTGGTACCGTTTTCTGTCTAATTCCCTACCACATTGTCATCCATTATGTATAATCCCCCTGGTCAGCCCGCCTATTTCCCGGTGTGTGTGTGTGTGTGTGTGTGTGGTGGTGGTGGTGGTGGTGGTGGTGGGGTGGGTGGGGGGGGGGGGGTGTATTAGAGAGATCGTTCTTGAATTGAAGCCGGAACCGGAACAGCTTTGTTTGTAACGATTGTTTACGAAAACTACAATATCTCCCACATACATGTCTACAATACAGCACCTAATCCATCACCCATCCTGGATATGTCAATGTAATTTATTGGTAACTGAACCAGCGACTGCCCAACTGTTACTTCTATGTTTAGAGGACATGGCATTGCAAAATAGATGTGTCAGGTAAAGATAGCTAATATATGCGATTTTTATATAGCTATTTGACGAATTATATGAAAAGCATAATACAAATACTCATATATCCTCAGAACAGTAGTTCACTGGAATGCCCTACCCACAGATATCCCCACCCTACCCAATACAGAGCATTTCAACTCTGCAGTTAGCATAGTGGAACATGCCTCACGGTAAGTGGCCACTCTGCAGTTAGCATAGTGGAACATGCCTCACGGTAAGCGGTCCCAGATAAGTTTTTAGAATATTACATAGTAATTTATTAATACTTTTACTCTACTAGCAAGTCTATGTCAGATAAACGCGCGACATTACTTGGTCCCCAATAGGGGTTGAGACATATTGGCAGAAAGAAAGAAACACATTTTATAGGAAGGCGTGGAGGAGGAGGATTTCTAAGGTTTATAGTCCCTCTACGGCGTGTAATAAACGTTAATATTCATAACTTTCACATCCAGTCAACTTCCGGTAGGTCGAGATATTCGGTAGGTGAAAATAAAGTGGTTTACTCGGACTTTATCCTCAATCTCTATATGAAAAAAGAAAATATTAGACCAAGATTTAAACTAAATGTATCCATATTGGTGTTTTAAAATCAGACAACACCAAAAGAAGACACATAGATGCGCACGAAAAACAAAGCTTTTAATATAATTATCACTACAAACTAGTTTTCTAAAGGGCTAAAGTCTGTTGAGCATCAACGATAAACACCGAGTTTACCACCTACCAGAATGTGGAGTAATTGGTGGTTTTATACCTAATGTGCAAAATCTGATGACGTCATCCTTTTTTGTGCTAATAGAAGCCATCTTGTTTTTCATATTCAATGGAGGTATCAACATAGTCCTTCTATCATTATCTTAGAGGCCCGTGGACTGTGACATATCATTATCTTAGAGGCCCGTGTACTCTGACATAGACTTCATATCATTATCTTAGAGGCCCGTGGACTCTCACATTGTTTTTCTATCATTATCTTAGAGGCCCGTGGACTCTGACTTAGACTTCATATCATTATCTTAGAGGCCCGTGGCCTCCCACATAGTCCTTCTATCATTATCTTAGAGGCCCGTGGACTGCCATAGTCATCATAGCATTATATTAGAGGCCCGTGGACTCTGACATAGTCCTCATAGCATTATCTTAGAGGCCCGTGGACTCTCACATTGTCTTTCTATCATTATCGTAGAGTCCCGTGGACTCTGACTTTATGAACAATCAATCAAACCGAGACTGCAATATTTCGTATGTGTCGTGCTCGGCCGTGTCCAAAGGTCCATTATCATACTTTTTTTTTTTAGACTACATATCATTATCTTACAGGCCCTTGGACTTCAATATCTTAGGGTCTTGTGGACTCTGACTTAGACTTCATAGCATTATCTTAGAGGCCCGTGGTCTCTTCCATGTCCTTCTATCATTATCTTAGAGGCCCATGGACTGTGAAATATCATTAGCTTAGAGGCCCGTGGACTCTGACATAGTCCTCATAGCATTATATTAGAGGCCCGTATACTCTGACATAGACTTCATAGCATTATCTTAGAGGCCCGTGGACTCCTCCATGTCCTTCTATCATTACCTTAGAAGCCCGTGGATTCTGATTTAGACTTCATATCATTATCTTAGAGCCCGTGGACTCTGACATAGTCCTCATAGCATTATCTTAGAGGCCCGTGGACTCTCACATAGTCCTTCTATCATTATCTTAGAGGCCCGTGGACTCTGACTTAGACTTCATAGCATTATCTTAGAGGACAGTGGATTCCCACATAGTCCTTATATCATTATATTGGAGGCCCGTAGCCTGCCACATAGTCCTTCTATCATTATCTTAGAGGCCCGTGGACTCTGACATAGTCCCATGGACTCTGACATAGTCCTCATAGCATTATCTTAGAGGCCCGTGGACTCTGACATAGTCCTCATAGCATTATCTTAGAGGCCCATGGACTACCACATAGTCCTTATATCATTTTCTTAGCGGCCCGTGGTCTCTAACATAGTCCTCATAGTATTAACTTAGAGGCCCGTGGACTCCCACATAGTCATCATAGGATTATCTTAGATGCCTCTGGACTCTGATATAGATTTTATATCATTATCTTAGAGGCCATTGGACTCCCACATAGTCCTTATATCATTATCTTAGAGGCCCGTGGACTCTGACTTAGACTTCATATCATTATCTTAGAGTCCCGTGGACTCCCACATATACTTCATATCATTATATTGGAGGCCCGTGGCCTCCCACATAGTCCTTCTATCATTATCTTAGAGGCCCGTGGACTCTGACATAGTCCCATGGAGTCTGACAGTCCTCATAGCATTATCTTAGAGACCCGTGGACTCTGACATAGTCCTCATAGCATTATCTTAGAGGCCCGTGGACTACCACATAGTCCTTATATCATTTTCTTAGAGCTCCGTGGACTCTGACATAGACTTCATATCATTATCTTAGAGGCCCGTGGACTCCCACATAGTCCTCATAGCATTTAATATCTTAGATGCCTGTGGACTCTGACATAGTCCTTTTATCATTATCTTAGAGGCCCGTGGACTCTGACATAGTCCTCATAGTATTAATTTTGAGGCCCGTGGACTCCCACATAGTCATCATTTCATTATCCTAGAGGCCTGTGGACTCTGATATAGACTTCATGTCATTATCTTAGATGCCCTTGGACTCCCACATAGTACTTCTATTATTATATTAGAGGCCCGTGGACTGTGACATAGCATTATCGTAGAAGCCCGTGGACTCCCACATAGTCTTTATAACATTATATTAGGGGCCCGTGAACTCCCAGATAATCCTTTTATCATTATCTTAGAGGCCCGTGGACTCTGATAAAGTCCTCATAGCATTATCTTAGAGGCCCGTGGACTCCCACATAGTCCTTCTATCATTATCTTAGAGGCCCGTGGACTCTGACATAGTCCTCATATCGTTATATTAGAGGCCCGTGGACTCCGACATAGTCCTTATATCATTATATTGGAGGCCCGTGGCCTCCCACATAGGCCTTATATCATTATCTTAGAGGCCCGTAGACTCCGACATAGACTTCGTATCATTGTCTTAGAGGCCCGTGGAATTCCACATAGTATTTATATCATTAGCTTAGAGGCCTATGGTTTCCCATATAGTCCTTCTATCATTATCTTAAAGGCCCGTGGACTCCCACATAGTCCTTCTATCATTATATTGGAGGCCCCTGGACTCCCACATAGTCCTTCTATCATTATCTTAGAGGCCCGTGGACTCTGACTTAGACTTCATATCATTATCGCAGAGGCCCGTGGACTCCTACATAGTCCTTCTATTATTATCTTAGATGCCCTGACATATCATTATCTTTGAGGCCCGTGGACTCTGACATAGACTTCATATCATTATCTTAGAGGCCCGTTGACTCCCACATAGTCCTTATACCATTATGTTAGAGGCCCACGGACTCTGACATACACTTCATAGCATTATCTTAGAGGCCGGTGGACTCCCACATAGTCCTTATATCATTATCTTATTAGCCCATGGACTCTGATATAGCATTATCTTAAAGGCCCGTGGACTCCCACATTGTCCTTATATCATTATCTTAGAAGCCCGTGGACTCAGACATAGACTTCAGATGCCCGTGGACTCCCACATAGTCTTAATATCATTAGCTTAGAGGCCCTTGGACTCTGACATAGCATTATCTTAGAGGCCCGTGGACTCCCACATAGACTTCATATCAATATCTTAGAGGCCCGTGGACTATGATATTGCATTATCTTAGAGGCCCGTGGACTCCCACATTGTGCTTTAAGCTTATATCATTATCTTAGAGGCCCGTGGACTCCCACATAGTCCTTATATCATTATCATTACACATGTCCTGTCTATTCATTAAAGTTCATATATTCAGAATAGCATACATAGACCTATTTAGGATCTGAGTATTAAAGAACAATCAAAACAGTTACATGTAAAATGGGACCTGCCTTAAGAAAGCGTGGGTATTTTCGATGGCGCACACATCGTTGAATTTGTTATATAAAATTTATTTAATGAGTGTTTCCTGTCAGATTCTAGATGGATTCCATAGCATATTTCAAGGATGTCAGGATTGGTCCAGCCTGTATAGAAGGATGGGTGGAAAATGAAACGGCTTTGGCTGATGTATTAGATGTTCATTCATTGACAACGACCAGCCAGTTTATTTTATGGTATGCCTTTAAATGAACACATAGCAAACTTGTTTTTAGTTTTAGCTCCGCTGATCAAAGATCGGAATAGCTTATGCCGTGGTACAGCATCCGGAGTCCATTCATCCATAGACTACTTCTTGAGTTTCCTGAACATTCGCGGATATGTTTCTCTTGATATCTAGTTGGTTGGTCCTACGCAATAATCTTGACAGCAGAAATTCAAAATTGCCACCACAGGTAAAAATATATGTTAAAAATACAGTTTTGTGGCAACTACTTCGCAAACAACGTACGTGGTATTGATTTGGAACCTACCACTAAAACTACTGTCATGGCTTGTTGTTGGTCCTAAGCACAAAACGTTTTCAGTGATATCAGTGGCCATCTTTGTTTACATTGAGTTTATATATAGGGAAAACTTGTGGCGACTAATCTGAAACTACTGGATGATTTCTATGCCCCCACAGGGTGGGAGGCATATAGTAATCGCATTGTCCGTCCTTGCCTGCTTGCGCGTCAGTCCGTCTGTCCGAAATCGTTCTCAGCCATTCCTCGGAAACTACTGAAGGGAATTTTGTCAATTTTCACACAAATATTCATCACTATCAGAAGGTGTGTCGCGCAAAAGAATCATGGGTGTACCTGAAAGGTCAAAGGTAAAAAAATCGTAAAAATCCATGTCTCAACCATTACTTGGAAACTACTAAAGGTCAAGGTCACAGTTAGAGTTCAGAAGTCATTGTCAGCCATTAGTTCAAAACTACTGAAGGAAATTGCATCAAAGGTGTGTCTTGTACAAAAATCATGTCAGTGCCTCAAAGGTCAAGGTCACAGCTTGGCAGATGATATGCAATGGTGGCAACCGTGTCACATGGACACATTTCTTGTCTATTCATTAACAGTATCATATATACAGAATAGAATG
Source organism: Cyrtodaria siliqua (assembly GCA_037043455.1). Lineage (NCBI taxonomy): Eukaryota > Metazoa > Mollusca > Bivalvia > Adapedonta > Hiatellidae > Cyrtodaria > Cyrtodaria siliqua. Next base: position 24,289 of record JAWPHD010015441.1, on the reverse strand, counting down.
CCATACATAGTCCTATTTAGGATCTGAGTATTAAAGAACAATCAACAAAATTACATGTAAAATAAATACAGTGATAAAGGGACCTGCCTTAAGAAAGCGTGGGTATTTTCTATGGCGCACACATTGTTGAATTTGTTATATAAAATTTATTTAATGAGTGTTTCCTTTCAGACTCTAGATGGATTCCATAGCATGTTTCAAGGATGTCAGGATTGGTCCAGCCTGCATAGAAGGATGGGTGAAAAATGAAATTGCTTTGGCTGGTGTATTAGCTGTTCATTTATTGACAACCTACAGCCAGTTTATTTCATGGTATGCCTTTAAATGGACATATAGCAAACTTGTTTTTAGCTCCGCTGATCAAAGATCATGTTTCTTGGAAACTACTGAAGGGAGTTGCGTCAAACTTCACAGAATTGTTCATAACATTGAGAAGGTGTGTCGCTTGCAAGAATCATGTCAGTGCCTCGAAGGTCAAGGTCACACTTAGAGGTCAAAAGTCAAAAAAGCTTTAATGTCTCATTTAGGTCTTATTTCTAAGTCCTGACCCTGTTAGCAGGTTAGACTGGTCATGTGAATCTGCAGATTTCTTGCTCGTCAGATTGTGACCATACTTGTTGGAAAGGTTAACATCAATAATTGCTCGGATAAATTTGAGGACCCCGCCATAAATGCTGCTCAAGGGTTTACTTTAGTGCAGAAATTCTGTAATTATATTTGTGAAATATATAATCACATTTTAGCTAGTATTTCATCTTGTTCTACACAATTTGCATTTGTTTAGTTACTTAAATACTATCAAGTTTATTTTAATAATAATAATCAATAATGATATACTTTATTTATTACGGGCATCAACATTAATTTAGAAGAAAAATGTGCCATATTTATGTAATATACTGTACAATCCCTAATAAACGTCCCTCCTCTAATAAACGAAAAACAATTGCCAGTAGCCTGATTCGTGGTCTAGATAGTTTAGAAAAAAACCTTCCCCAAAGCATTTTAGAGGTAAAATATTTGGGGGTGGGGGTTGTGGTCAAATAAACGTTTTGAAAAATGTTCGCCCCCGGTGGTTTTTATTACGGATTATACTTAACGGTATACATTAGACATATATCCTGAGCCCAAAAATCAGTTTTGCAGATCTATGGGCAGAATTTCTCGGTCACGTTCGATAACCAGCCAGATCCCTCCTGTAATGCCTGAGTTATTGCTCTTTGATATTTTTTAAAATTGACTAAATTGGCTGTTTCTGCTCAATAACTTAAGTATTATCCAATCTTCACCAAACTTGGTGACAATCTTAATCTGCAGAATGTATGGGCCAAGTTTGAAAAAAGCCAGATCGCGCTAGTTAAGCCGGAGTTACGGCCCTTTTTTCTTTTAAAAGTGACAAATTGATGGTCTCCGCTATATAACTAAAGTATTTTTAATCCAATCTTCACCAAACTTGGTGACAATGTTTATGGGCAGAATGTCTCAGTCAAGATTTATTACCAGCCAGATCACACTGGTAAAACCGGAATTATGGCCTTCAGATTGTAAAACATTTAAAAAAAATCCATTGTTTATTATACAATCATTATGAAACTTACTTAAAAGTCAGAGGTTAAATGAGTCAAATTTGTCTCTTTATATGCAATGTTTCCAGTTGAAAGCGGTGTTGCGGAGGGGTGCTATTAATCTCCTCCAGTGATAGTTCTAGTTGTCAAAGTTTGCATGTAAGAGAACGATTTTATCAAAAGACGAAATGCACATAATAACTTACTTTTTCAGGCATGAGGATAAGAATCAGCAACTTGTAAATCCTGTTCCACGTTTACGCTGGGACCATGCAGATACACCAGATATAGATTTTCCATTTGCTGTGCAGAGAAACATTATTAAACAGTGCCATCTATGTCATAGATGTGTTGCTAAAAGAGGCAACGGTGTTTGTGCACATGTATCAAACAATGTCACCATATGAGAAGGCGAACTCGGAGATGAGCAAAACAGAGATAAGCTTCGCAAAAAAAAGAAAAAAGAAAAAAGACTTTACATATAATCATAAGAGTACACTCAAACGATGCGTTTTTATTGGTATGAACAACCTGGTAAAGTTTGGTAAAGATCGATGAAAAACGCACCACTTTCAGTGAACCCATATTTTTACTACTGGTTTTTACGATCGTTCAATCTCATCCTTCATCCTCATGATTCCAAAGATATATTCATAGTTATTAATATTGCCAAATAAAAATCATCTACAGGAAATATCTAAAAATTGAATCTGGTTAGGTGGTGCGTTTCTTTTTCGTTTGAGTTTAATACCTATTTACCACTATTGTACCTCTTTAGACGAGCCTTGTCCGTCCGTCCGTGCAAATTTTTGTCCGGGCTATTTCTCTATTACCCCTTGTTAGAATTTCGCAAAATTTGATAGGAAGTATTAATATCAAGTGGAGATGCGAATATTATCGTGACGTTCCGGTTCGATAGTTTTCCACTGAGTTATGGCCCTTTGTATTTTAATGGATATATACATATTAGTCAAATGGAAAATTCTTGTCTTCGAAAGTACTTATGGGTCTGCATTGAAACTTTACACAATGATAAAGGGAAATAAGAGAAAATGCAGAGCATAAGGGCCCTAACTCTGTCCATTCAAACTAGAGTTATTGCCTTTTGTAATTTTATACTTATAATTCTTGTCTGGAGCATAACTTTAAAACTATGAGCGAGACTGCAATGCAACTTTACACTGTGATAGAGGGCAATGAGAGTATGTTCAAAATATAGGAACCACAACTCTATCTTAATTTAAATTAGAGTTATTGTCCTTGGTAATTTTATACTCATAATTCTTGTCTGGAGCATAACTCAACACCTACTAATGAGACTGCAATGAAACTTCAGACATTGATGAAGGGCAATGCGAGAGAGCATAAGAACCATAGCTCTAGCTTCATTTAAATTCTATTGCCCTTCTTAATACAAAGCACCCACTTCGGGGAGCGTCCATCGGTTCTACCGATATTTTTGTTTTCAAAGGGTCTTGAAATGATGGCAGAAATAATATTCATATATTATACCACCACCAATGAATTTGAAGAGGTGTATACTGCTTTGACAAAAATCGTATGTGCTTAACTCCTTATTCATTTGGATTGTTTTAATAGTTGCCATGCTGATTAATCATGATATGAAGATGTTAGCCAAGAAAAGGGGTTTTAATGTATAGCCCTTCGATTTTTTAATCAATATAGATTAAATAAATCTTGTATTATTAATTCGTTATTCATCTTAATGTGGATTGTTTTATATTTTGCATGTTTATTTACTATGATGTGATGATGCAATTGAAAAAAATAATTCTGATTTTGGCTTATGTCATGGTTTGTTCTTCATCGTCCGTTAACTTTTTGGTGTCTGCGCTCTAGCACCTTCATTTTTCATCGATCTTTACCAAACTTTACAAGGTTGTTCATACCAATAAAAGCTCAAGACAAGTTTGAAAACCAGCAAGATCGGACAAGTAACACCGGCATTATTTTCATTTTTTTATACATGTATTATGTATTATAGTAGGAAATATTGTTTGTATAATTCTTCATGCATTTTTAGGCAGATTGTTTTACTGTTTGACATGCCGACTAAAAGTGACTATATGATGCAAAGATGATACGGAAGAAAAAGATTTTGGATTTATTTATTCACGAGTTATAGCCATTTGTAGCTTCAGACAGTGTAGGTCAGAATTGTCTCCCTTGAATCTCAAATCTTAATATAGAGGACTGTTTTGGAGTTAATAACAGATTTTATTTTATCGAGAATAGAGAAAACTTTATATTTTCATGAATGTGGGTATAAGCTTGATCACTTTGAAGTGAAATTAAAGCTTTATTCATGATGGAACAAATGTATTTTTTATTTTATGTCTCATAAAGTAGAATTATGTAGAAAAAATATATATTCGGCGACATAGTAAGCTCAGTTTGAAAATAGTGCATCAACCCCTTTAAATGTGCTATATTTTGCCTAGTTACATTATAGGTTTTGCCTGGTTAACATGATAGGGCCTTCATTTTTTTGATCAGAAGTTGACAGAGCTGGCAACCCATCTCATTCCCATCCCTTCCTATGCCAGCCACATTCCTCTCTGTTTAATTTTTTTAGAGTACAGAATATTTGTTTTTCACTTCATATACAGCCATTAGAGCAATACAGGCCCTCTTGTGCCTCTTGTTTAATGTTATCACATTTTCCCCCAAAAAAGTTCTATTACATGTACCTTACAAATTTAATACACCAGGTCATTCGGTAAAATATGTAACATAACTGTGTAACATTCATAACTGTAACAAATTGAAATTTGTTTTTGACAACCATGTCACAACGCTATCGACTTCCCCTTTACCTGTATAATGCACTTTTTTGTGACCTTAGACATTATACATTTCTACGGTTTCCATGTGGCTGCCTCAGTTAGGATATAGCAGTGAGATACATTGACTAAACTCAGTTATACCATTTGTTTAACATAGTAAATGCTACAAATTGTAATTTTTTTAAAGGTTCCCAATTTATAAAGATCTTGTTTCATGGGCTCTGGCTATAGCATTTGTGTTAGTTCTGTTTTTTGTGGGGCCTACCTAAAGTAAAATATTGTTTGCTTGCCCTTTACCTACCCGTCAAAAAATCACTGGGTACGTAGGTAGGGAAATTATTTTATTTGATAAAACTATTTTCTTGCATTTTTTTTAAAAGAATATATTTTAACATGTATCTGTTCTACAATGTATGTTGTGTGTTTGTAATTAATATTTAGTGTGTGCTATTAGATTACATAACACTGTGAGGTTGACTGCTTTTACATGTACACTTTTGTATTGATTGTTGCACATGTTGCAATCATCGAAGAAAAAAATAAAACAATTTCGAAACACAATAAAGTATTTTGGGTTGGGGATAAATATTTGGGTTAGTAGGAAAAGACCAAAAAACAATATCTTAGGCCTGGTACTTGTGCTTTTATACAATTTGAATGATGGTGAATTTGCATCTTTTTTTCCCTACTGAAGTTTTTTTAAGTGAATGTCATTTGAATTTAAAACATTGCTCTGATATCATAACTGTTGTTGTAACCATTGATTATTTTTTCACAAACCCGATGTTAATTACCGTATTTCCACTAATATTAGCACATCCCCTAATAAAAGCGCCCTCCCCTCTCCTTTTTGTTAACCAAAAATTAAAAATATATATTAAGAATTCTTCAAAATTGAATATATTTTTTTATCTTTTGTTCAAAAACATATAACGCTTTTTTCATTTTATATGCATAGTGCTACTGTTAGGAGAAATACCATTACAGTCCGTGTAAACAGCCATATGCACAATAGCAATTAAAGCATATTATTTTAAAGATTTTTTTTACATTTTCTGTCTTACTGTTGACGTTTATTTATTGATGTAATGTATACTTTGAATTACTTTTCTCCATAAGGACAACTAAATTTAGTCTATGTTTAGCGTTACCGGGCTAGTATGTTTTTGCAGTGGCTGGACCAAGAAAAAACCCATTTGTGATATATATATTCATATGAAAACCATTGGAAACGCATTTCCGAGTCAACGACAACAAATAACAAGTAAACTGTAAATAAAATGACTGAGAAATAAACAACTTCATCAATTTCTAATTGGAATAAACAAAATCCTCCTACATGAACATCATTGTAACTTGTTTTGTTATTTGAATGTGGTTTAATTTGAGAAAAAACCCACCACAGATTGATGAAAAATACATCTGCTTTTTTATCGATGCTTTGTTTGGTTTTTACTGCCCTTTAAGTAGGTTTCGAGAATCCAATGTGACGATAAACATAAACAACTTGGTTCTACCTAACTTGACTTGTCGTACGACGCTGTACAACGAGGGGAATACATTAAAGAAGGCTAACTCCATGTCCACCGCCATATGCATGCCATCTTCGGGATGGTTAAAATTTTGTGCTGTTGATTTTATGAATATTGAGTTCTGCTCAACCCGGGGCTAGAGGGCGTGAGCGGTAGCTAGCATATATCACTACCACTCACGAACAGTCTCAATCAAACCGAGACTGCAATATTGCGTATGTGTCGTGCTCGGCCGTTTCCAAACTATTCTTTTTTTGTGAAGAATAGTTTGGGTTTCATCTTATCCATATGCATTTCATAAATGTAATGTTTTAGTCCTTTTCTTACAATTGTGCATTTCGGATACCGGCTGTGGATTAACTGATACAACTATGAAACATGCATACCTTAATAAGCTAAAGTTATTGATACATGTATTTGAAATATTGCTATCTATTCTAGATAGTACATAGAAGAGGCATATTGAGTAAGTTGAGTAACCAAGAAAAATGAAAAGAAGCACAAATAAACAAACAATAAAAAAGCACACACTGTATTTGAATTTGTTCTCATTTAGTATTATGTAAAGATGAGGTGTTAAAAAATCAATTTAATAAACTTCTTGTAACCTACATAATATAATACTGTATATTAAAAAAAAGCTTGTATTGGTGAATGTATGCACTGAATGGTGTCAAAACTCTTGTCTGGCATTCATTTGAACTGTTATCTACTAAGTCACTTCAACACATGCAAAGTAATGTATATGTTAGTGTAATATGAAAACTGAACACAGTAATAATATTGACCTCAGCCTGTACTAGATGCATTCAATGCTTTTCAGTTTATGCGTTTTGATTATATGCAATCTTATATGTAATTGTTTAAAAAATCCATGTATTTATATCAGAGTTCTTCATCAGGGAAATTTATGTTATGTTATAGTGGTCACATGGTAAAAGTCAAAGAAACAAACTGCAATAAAAAAACTGCAGGATCTCTCACTGTAGATATGTCACTCGTGGATTGATCTTTACTGAATGTTATATTGATTACTTATAGTTTTACAATACCGAATTGTGATTAAAGGTTTATAAATATATAACAATTTGTTAACTTGTTTAATAGTACTACCATGTTACTGTTTAATTATCAGCTTTCCTTCCTTCATTAGCTGATGCCTTTATTTACTGGAAGCCACCCAGAATATTCCATTACTTAAAGCTACACAATCTTTATTTTAACTGGTACTAACTCATGAATTTGAATAAATCACATGTAAAGTACTTTTAATTCAACAAATTGTCAGTATACAAGGCAGAAATGGATGCATAAAATATCACATTTTTATTTATTCTTCATACAGGTAACCGACAATTATATGGTTTGAGAAAATATTTCATAAAAAAATAAGTTTTCAGAAAGGGATTCGAACTAGGGACCATATAATATTAATGAATTAAAGTTGGACAACTAGACCACGGATATTTGTTGCATTTTTAACACTAAATAGGCATTTTGTAATAACCAGCACGTATACACGCACACGCACACAAACACACAATCTTATCAAGCGCTAAATAAACCAAGATAACATTTTTTTAGACGAAACCCTAGTTTCATATTGATAACATAATAGTATTACACCATCAAGGTTAATTTACACGTTTAATATGATGAAATATATACTGATAAATTTTAAGGTGAAACCCTGATCCTAACTAATCTGAATATACACCTAAAGGTGAAACCTGACCCCGAGGGTTGATGCCTTTAACAAACCTCAATATACACATAAAGGTGAAACCTTAACCTGAGGGTTGATGCTTAATATATATACATTAAGGTGAAACTTGACCATGAAGTTGACACATTTAAAAATATGCACACTAAGAAGAATCCTGACCCATAGGACTTCTACCTTTAGCAAACGTTACTATACGCATAAAGATGAAACAGGAACATGAGGTTGCACTTTAAGAAGAAACCTGACCCAGAGTGTTGTCTCCTTTAAATATACAAATTAAAAACTAGACAATGTGTCCAAGAGACACGGAGGCTCCACTTTAGCACTGTCGGTCACATAAAAACATTCTATAGAGTGTGAAAGTCTGAAGTGTGAAGTCATTCTCACTGACGTTCTTTTAGATGGATGATGTCGCTGTCATTGAGATTTTAGTGTGCATCACGTTTGAATTTCCGTGACAGGGCATACAAAAGCCGACCCTGAAAGATGATGCTTTTAACACACTTGTAACATATGAAACATGATCCTGACGGTTGACACCTTGTACAAACTTTAATCATACAACGTAAGTTGAAACATTACTACGAGGGTTACCGCCTAAACAACAAACTTTAATATAAACCTTTTAAAAGATGAAACATGATTCCAAGATTACTGCCTTTAATACAAACTTTTATAGATCTATATGCCTTTCAAAAAATGGACTTGAGTCTTCTAACTCTTTAACCACAATCATCATAAACGGCAGCAACTGCTATAGTGATACCACATAGAAGGGATTTGCAAGCATCTTACACTTGCCTTTTCAATCAATTAAAAATGCAAGATATGCTTTGCACGTGCCGTACATCACTGAAGGGACTTATTATGCCATTACGTTATTCTGTTAAATGCTTATCCGACAATAAACAAAGTTTGAACTGAATTAAGTGTTAACTGCATATCCAGTCAGTCATTGCACTGTTGACCCCAATTGACTTGACAGTACCATGTTGTACAGGACCAATGTATGAAATAGTTGATAAACTACTTTTGTTTTGCAACCTTACAAATAGGTATGAAAGGCGCTGTATTGACAGAACATTGAGTTTATTGATAACATAAAAAACTTTCAAGTTCACGAATTATGCATTTATCAGTGGGGTTAGGGTAACAAAAATATATATCACCATAATTGATGGTAGGTTTTGAAAACAAAAGACCTTTTATAGATATTCAGGGTTCCACTGGTGACCTATATAGTCCGAAGTAAGCAAACTCTAAATTTTGCACAGAATGTTAAATGCATATAAGGCAGATTACATTGCCTATTGGTGAAAATCTTGCAGAAAAGAATCAAGAATATACCTTTTTTAGCGGAAACGGTGGTGACCAATATTTTCTCTAAAGTTGGCCACAGCGACCTGTAATTTTTACGTATGTTAGATGCATACAAGAAACATTCTGGTGGAGTTTGGTGACAATCTTGCAAGTAAGATATAAATAAATGAAAGCGAACATACAGGTAGCAAGTAATGAAGAAGATACGAATAAATATAATGAAAGTCGAACACGCAGATGAGCATACACACATACACCATGTCATTTTTGTGATCGCTATTTCAAGATCAGTATAAAATGGAGGTACCAATTTAAAAGACTGGCAATATAGTATCAGTGCCAAACACTTGCTCGTTAGTCTCTGCAGTTCTTCCAACATTTTAAATTGCATCTGTAGGTTGAAGAAAAAATGATATGATGTACAAGAGGGCCTTACGAAAACAGAGTCAAAGAGGACCTATTGTTTCTAACTTGGCAGCCCTCTTATTGTAAAGTTTTGAATATTGTTAAAAATATTTAAAATGGACCCATAACTGCAGCAATTTAGCTTTGTTTTACTTTTATTTGTGACTTAAAAAGCTCATTCGCTTTGATACTCCCTCCTTCATGAATGTAGTGATAACGTAATCATTTAAACATGGGCTTCTGACCATGAGAAAAGCTTAAAAAGTATCATCATTATTTCATAAAACTGTTTTATCATTTGCATTATTCCTCAAAGACATACACACACATGTTCGGGCCGGAGGATATTCGACTGCTTATATTTTATTTTAGTACATTGACGCCCGGGTCTCTAAGAAAAGAGTATGATAATGGACCTTTGGAAACATCCGAGCACGACACATACGAAATATTGCAGTCTCGGTTTGATTGTGACTGTTCATGAGCGGTAGTGAAATATGCTAGCTACCGCTCACGCCCTCTAGCCCCGGGTTGAGCAGAACTCAATATTCTTAAAATCAACAGCACACAATTTTAACCATCCTGAAGATGGCATGCATATGGCGATGGACATGGAGTTGACGTCTTCCCTATGTCGTACGGCGTATGGTCCCAGTATCTAATAAAATGAAATGCCCCGAAGAGCGAAATAAACATAATGGAATTTAGTTGGGAGCAGCGGTTATGAAGCCTGCGTATAAAAAACAGACAACATACCCTATGAGTGGTTAAACAATACCCAGAGCCTTTTATCGGCCGGAGTAGTGGAACCACCGAATCAAAAATTAAGTAAGAAAACAAAAGAAATTGAAAATGTACCACCGATAACTAACTATAAGTATCGGTCTCAGCGATCTCCAAAGATCGAATGAATAACAGTACTGATTGCAAGCGCGGGGAGACGTTTTACTGCCGCCACACTGCACAAGCAACGCCACTGTGCTATAAAAAAAGAGTAAGATAATGGACCTTCGGAAACGGCCGAGCACGACACATACGAAATATTGCAGTCTCGGTTTGATTGAGACTGTTCATGAGCGGTAGTGGAATATGCTAGCTACCGCTCACGCCCTCTAGCCCCTGGTTGAGCAGAACTCAATATTCATAAAATCAACAGCACAGAATTTTAACCATTTCGAAGATGGCATGCATATGGCGGTGGACATGGAGTTGACGTCTTCCCCATGTCGTACGGCGTATGGTCCCAGTATCTACTAAAATGAAATGCCCCGAAGAGCGAAATAAACATAATGAAATTTAGTTGGGAGCAGCGGTTATGAAGCCTGCGTATAAAAAGCAGACAACATTATCCTATGAGTGGTTAAACAATACCCAGGGCCTTTTATCGGCCGGAGTAGTGGAACTACCGAATCAAAAACTAAGTAAGAAAACAAAAGAAATTGAAAATGTACTACCAATAACTTACTATAAGTATCGGGCTCAGCGATCTCCAAAGATAATGGGCCTCTAAGATGATGCTATATCAGAGTCCACGGGCCTCTAAAATAATCATAAAAGGACTATGTGGGAGTCCACGGTCCTCCCATATAATATATAAGGACTATGTCATGGGCCTCCAAGATAATGATATGAAGTTTATATCGAGTTGAAGGGCCTTTAAGATAATGATATAAGGACTATGTGGGAGTCCACGGGCCCCTAAGATAATGATATAAGGACTATGGTGGAGTCCTCGGGCCTCTAAGATGATGACATCAAGTCTATGTCAGAGTCCACGGGCCTCTAAGATAACGCTATGAGGACTATGTCAGAGTCCACGGGCATCTAAGATAATGATAGAAGGACTATGTGGGAGTCTTCGGGTCTCTAAGATAATGATATGAAATCTATGTCAGAGTCCACGGAACTCTAAGATAATGATATAAGAAGTATGTGGGAGTCCACGGGCCTCTAAGATAATGATATGAAGTCTATGTCAGAGGCCACGGGCCTCTAATATAATGATATAAGGACTATGTGGGAGTTCACGGACCTCTAAGATAATGCTATATCAGAGTACACGGGCCTCTAAGATAATGATATAAGGACTATGTGGGAGTCCACGGGCCTCAAAGATAATGATATGAAGTCTATGTCAGAGTCCACGGGCCTCTAAGATAATGCTATCAGGACTAGATGGGAGTCCACGGGCCTCTAAGATAATGCTTTATCAGAGTCCACGGGCCTCTAAGATAATCATAAAAGGACTATGTGGGAGTCCACGGTCCTCCCATATAATGATATAAGGACTATGTCAGAGTCCACGCGCCTCCAAGATAATGAAATGAAGTTTATATCGAATCCAAGGGCCTCTAAGATAAGGATATAATGACTATGTCGGAGTCCATAGGCTTTTAAGATAATGATATAAGGACTATTTGGGAGTCCACGGGCCTCTAAGATAATGATATAAGGACTATGTCAGAGTCCACGCGCCTCCAAGATAATGAAATGAAGTTTATATCGAATCCAAGGGCCTCTAAGATAAGGATATAATGACTATGTCGGAGTCCATAGGCTTTTAAGATAACGATATAAGGACTATTTGGGAGTCCACGGGCCTCTAAGATAATGCTTTATCAGAGTCCACGGGCCTCTAAGATAATGATATAGCACATAAGCTATAAGGCACATTACATTGGCTATTGGTGAAAATCTTGCAAAAAAGAATCAAGATATACTTTTTTTAGCGGAGACGGTGGTGACCAATATTTTCTCTAAAGTTGGCCACAGTGACCTATAATTTTTACGTATGTTAGATGCATACAAGAAACATTCTGGTGGTGTTTGGTGACAATCTGGCAAGTAAGATATATATAAATGAAAGCGAACACACAGGTGGCAACTAATGAAGAAGATACGAATAAATATAATGAAAGTCGAACACGCAGATGAGCATACAAACATACACCATGTCATTTTTGTGATCGCTATTTCAAGATCAGTATAAAATGGATTTACAAATTTAAAAGACTGGCAATCTAGGTTCAGTGCCAAACACTTGCTCGTTAGTCTCTGCAGTTCTTCCAACATTTTAAATTGCATCTGTAGATTGAAGAAAAAATGATATGATGTACAAGAGGGCCTTACGAAAACAGAGTCAAAGAGGACCTATTGTTTCTAACTTGGCAGCCCTCTTATTGTAAAGTTTTGAATATTGTTAAAAATATTTAAAATGGACCCATAACTGCAGCAATTTAGCTTTGTTTTACTTTTATTTGTGACTTAAAAAGCTCATTCGCTTTGATACTCCCTCCTTCATGAATGTAGTGATAACGTAATCATTTAAACATGGGCTTCTGACCATGAGAAAAGCTTAAAAAGTATCATCATTATTTCATAAAACTGTTTTATCATTTGCATTATTCCTCAAAGACATACACACACATGTTCGGGCCGGAGGATATTCGATTGCTTATATTTTATTTTAGTACATGGACTTGTATCCAAAATTTAAAAATGCTTACTTAATCCAGCTCTTTGTCAAAACATCTCCCACCAGGATTTGAACCTGGAATTTTCACCTAAAGGATAGGCGTGTTTATCAATTACACCATAGAAGTGTTATATGTTCGTACTCAGAGCATGGACTTAAAGCATTAAACAGAACTGCCGTATTTCCCACAAAACACTTTAAACCACATTGGTCAAGGTATTTTTCATTGATAAGGCGAAGTATTATTTTGACAAAAAATGGGTAACAATAACATCTTTATTTTCAAAATAACTTCTTGTATTTAGGATAAGATGCTGACCATGCCCATCGACAACACAGAGGTGCACCGATGTATTTGCTTCGGTTAATGTTAGCAAAAAATATATATTGTTTAATGACGGAGACTAATATTGTCAGAGTCCAGGGTATATATAATGATATAAGGACTATGCCCAAGTCCACGGGCATATAATGATATAAGGACTATGTCAAGTCCACGGGCATATAATGATATAAGTACTATGCCCAAGTCCACGGGCCTCTTAGATATTGATCTGAGGGCTATGTTAAGAGTCCAGGGCATATAATGATATAAGGACTATGCCCAAGTCCACGGGTCTGTTAGATATTGATCTGAGGGTTATGTTAAAAGTCCACAGGCATATAATGATATAAGGACTTTGCTCAAGCGCACGGGCCTCTTAGATATTGATCTGAGGGCTATGTTAAGAGTCCATGGGCATATAATGATATAAGGACTATGCCCAAGTCCACGGGCCTCTTAGATTTGATCTGAGGGCTATGTTAAGAGTCCACGGGCATATAATGATATAACGACTATGCCCAAGTCCACGGGCCTCTTAGATATTGATCTGAGGGCTATGTTAAGAGTCCACGGGCATATAATTATATAAGGACTATGCCCAAGTCCACGGGACTCTTAGATATTGATATGAGGGCTATGTTAAGAGTCCACGGGCATATAATGATATAAGGACTATGCCCAAGTCCACGGGACTCTTAGATATTGATCTGAGGGCTATGTTAAGAGTCCACGGGCATATAATAATATAAGGACTATGCCCAAGTCCAAAGGCCTCAAAGATAATGATATAAGAACTATGTGGGAGTCCACGGGCCTCAAAGATAATGATATGAAGTCTATGTCAGAGTCCACGGGCCTCTAAGATAATGCTATCAGGACTAGATGGGAGTCCACGGGCCTCTAAGATAATGCTATATCAGAGTCCACGGGCCTCTAAGATAATCATAAAAGGACTATGTGGGAGTCCACGGTCCTCCCATATAATGATATAAGGACTATGTCAGAGTCCACGCGCCTCCAAGATAATGAAATGAAGTTTATATCGAATCCAAGGGCCTCTAAGATAAGGATATAATGACTATGTCGGAGTCCATAGGCTTTTAAGATAATGATATAAGGACTATTTGGGAGTCCACGGGCCTCTAAGATAATGATATAAGGACTATGTGGGAGTCCTCGGGCCTCTAAGATGATGATATGAAGTATATGTCAGAGTCCACGGAACTCTAAGATAATGATATAAGAAGTATGTGGGAGTCCACGGGCCTCTAAGATAATGACAAGATGTCTATGTCAGAGTCCACGGGCCTCTAAGATAATGATGTAAGGACTACGTTTGAGTCCACGGGCCTCTAAACTAATGCTATATCAGAGTCCGCGGGCCTCTAAGTTAATGATATAAGGACTATGTCAGAGTTCAAGGGCCTCTAAGTTAATGATATAAGGACTATGTGAGAGTCCACGGGCCTCTAAGATAATGATATGGAGTCTATGTCAGAGTCCACGGGCCTCTAAGATAATGCTATGAGACTATGTCAGAGTCCACGGGCATCTAAGATAATGATAGAAGAACTATGTGGGAGTCCTCGGGCGTCTAAGATAATGATATGAAGTCTATGTCAGAGTCCACGGAACTCTAAGATAATGATATAAGGACTATGTGGGAGTCCAAGGGCCTCTAAGATAATGATACGAAGTCTATGTCAGAGTTCACGGGCCTCTATGATATTGATATAAGGACTATGTGGGAGTCCACCGGCCTCTAAGATAATGCTATATCAGAGTCCACGGGCCTCTAAGATAATCATAAAAGGACTATGTGGGAGTCCGCGGTTCTCCCATATAATTATATAAGGACTATGTCAGAGGCCACAGGCCTCCAAGATAATGACATGAAGTTTATATCGAGTCCAAGGGCCTCTAAGATAAGGATATAAGGACTATGTCGGAGTCCACAGGACTTTAAGATAATGATATAAGGACTATGTGTGAGTCCACGGGCCTCTAAGATAATGCTATATCAGAGTCCACGGGCCTCTAAGATAATCATAAAAGGACTATGTGGGAGTCCACGGTCCTCCCATATAATATATAAGGACTATGTCATGGGCCTCCAAGATAATGATATGAAGTTTATATCGAGTTGAAGGGCCTTTAAGATAATGATATAAGGACTATGTGGGAGTCCACGGGCCCCTAAGATAATGATATAAGGACTATGGTGGAGTCCTCGGGCCTCTAAGATGATGACATCAAGTCTATGTCAGAGTCCACGGGCCTCTAAGATAACGCTATGAGGACTATGTCAGAGTCCACGGGCATCTAAGATAATGATAGAAGGACTATGTGGGAGTCTTCGGGTCTCTAAGATAATGATATGAAATCTATGTCAGAGTCCACGGAACTCTAAGATAATGATATAAGAAGTATGTGGGAGTCCACGGGCCTCTAAGATAATGATATGAAGTCTATGTCAGAGGCCACGGGCCTCTAATATAATGATATAAGGACTATGTGGGAGTTCACGGACCTCTAAGATAATGCTATATCAGAGTACACGGGCCTCTAAGATAATGATATAAGGACTATGTGGGAGTCCACGGGCCTCAAAGATAATGATATGAAATCTATGTCAGAGTCCACGGGCCTCTAAGATAATGCTATCAGGACTAGATGGGAGTCCACGGGCCTCTAAGATAATGCTATATCAGAGTCCACGGGCCTCTAAGATAATCATAAAAGGACTATGTGGGAGTCCACGGTCCTCCCATATAATGATATAAGGACTATGTCAGAGTCCACGCGCCTCCAAGATAATGAAATGAAGTTTATATCGAATCCAAGGGCCTCTAAGATAAGGATATAATGACTATGTCGGAGTCCATAGGCCTATAAGATAATGCTATGAGGACTATGTCAGAGTCCACGGGCCTCTAAGACAATGATAGAAGGACTATGTGGGAGTCCACGGGCCTCTAAGATAATGCTATGAGGACTATGTCAGAGTCCACGGGCCTCTAAGATAATGTGGGAGTACTCGGACCTTTAAGATAATGATATGAAGTCTATGTCAGAATCCATGACCTCTGTGATATAAGGATTATGTGGGAGTCCACGGGCCTCTAGGATAATCTAGGATAATGCTATATTAGAGTCCACGGGCCTCTAAGATAATGATAT
This sequence comes from Cyrtodaria siliqua, assembly GCA_037043455.1. Taxonomy (NCBI): domain Eukaryota; kingdom Metazoa; phylum Mollusca; class Bivalvia; order Adapedonta; family Hiatellidae; genus Cyrtodaria; species Cyrtodaria siliqua. Next base: position 7,954 of record JAWPHD010015441.1, on the reverse strand, counting down.
TAGGACTATGTGGGAGTCCACGGGCCTCTAAGATAATGCTAGGAGGAATATGTCAGAGTCCACGGGCCTCTAAGATAATGATAGAAGGACTATGTGGGATTCCTCGGGCCTCTAAGATAATGCTATGAGGACTATGTCAGAGTCCGCGGGCCTCTAAGATAATGCTATGAGGACTATGTCAGAGTTCACGGGCCTCTAAGATAATGCTATGAGGACTATGTCAGAGTCCACGGGCCTCTAAGATAATGCACTGACTATGTATGTCAGTCCACAAGCCTCCAATATAATGGAAACACCTCCTATATATATAATAATGATATAAGGTCTATGTCAGAGTCCACTGGCCTGCCATATGATGATATAAGGCCTCTAATTCAATGATATGAGGACTATGTTCATGGGCCTCAAATATAATGATAAGAGGTCTATGTCTCTGCCTCCCATTTAATGATATTATGACTATGTCAAGATTCCACGGGCATCTTAGATAATGACATGGCTCTTTCTCGAAAAATGGACCCGTGCCCAATGCAAATTATTGTCTTTTTTTCTCAATTGTTGGACAAATTCCCAATCTCTAAAAAAAATATGTTTACATGTATGTTGTAGTGATACATCTCTTACATTAAATACTAATCAATATAATTGGTATCTTATTGATAAAAATTTCAATTACTCATTTTATTGATGAAAAATTTCCCAATTTGGTCGTTTTTACGATAGAAATTTCCCAAATTTATAAGGGTCATTTTTTCCAAAATACCTGGGAAAAGCCCTGAATGATATGAGGCCTATGTAAGGGTCTATGCACCTCCAATATATTGTACGTCAGCGTCCACAGACCTCCAATATAATGATATAAAGACTACGTTAGTCCATAAGCCTCTTATATAATGATATGCGGTCAATGTGAGAGCCCACGGGGCTGGCGTGACGCGGTCGGTAGCGCGGCGGATTTGTAACCGGAGGCCCCGGGTTCAATCCGCCATAGTGCCACTGAGTTTCGTCGGTGTGTTCATGGCAAGACACTTTCCCTTAGCCTCGTCCGTCGGATGGTAAACTGGGCGGTCCCGTGTATCAGTATATCATCCGAGCACGTTAAAGAACCATAGGAATATATTCGATAATAAGAGTAGGGCACTGTTCCCGGATTCCTATACATCCTTTACCTTTCTCTGGGGCGGATCTAAATAATCTATACTGTGTTGATGAGCCACATTCAATTTAATTCTTAGTCTTAGATAATGATATTTACATAATGACTATGTTAGAGTCCACGGTCTTTCAGATAATGACATGAGGAGGATATGAGGAGTGTGTTACAATCCACGGGCCTCCCATATAATGATATGAGATCTACCGGTATGTCGGAGTCCATGGGTCTCCCCCTCTAACCCCCATCTAACTGAAACGTTCCTAAGTCCAGGATGCTACGCAGAAAATATCCACTTTTCCGCCGCCAGGACCAGGTCACTTGTAATGGCATGTGGTATTTTTCAGGGCTGCATCTCAAACTAGTTAATCAGAATCATGGCACTATGTACAGTCTAATGTTCGTGGTATGAAACTAAAAGGAGCGAAACAACTTGGTGCGAAACGATGAATCTGGTAGGATTATTGATTTAAACAGCCTAGCAAACATAGTCGTAAATATGTAAAGCAGTTTCATAGACCAGGCTTTTCTGAACCAGTTCAAACTTACTAATTGACATTCAATTCTCCTGGAAATATATTCAGAAAGTTGACCTACATTTATCTGGGACAGAAAACAAAATGTCTTCGATTTTGCGCTGAAAGCAATGACATCATCTGCATATAAAAAACTCACGGAAAGAACGCAGATAGATGTAGGTCAACTTTCTGAATATTCTGATAGAACTTTCTGATTGCGTCACAATCTGACTTGATGACGTCAAACTCGAAATTTTAGACAATAAGGAGCGTAGCAGTCATGGATGGCATGGTGGGTTTGGGCATCAGAATACCCCCTAAATCAGTGACCGTGAAGAACACAAAAAGTAATAAAGTCATTGACGTATGACGGGGAAAAAGGTGGGAGTGAGGTGGTTGGGAGGGGAGGGGGATGTTGAATGAATGGGAGGGAGGGGGTTGCAACTGAACATTTATCTTCAATAATTCGACAATGGGAGACATCCCCTCTCCCCAAAATGTACTTTTCTTCGTTATTCTTTCATATGTTTAAATATACAATATAATCAACAGTTAGTACTATGCAAAACAATTTGTTTAGACATAGTCTAATAATTAATAATTATGAAACCTGTTATCAGGGGCGTAGCTTGACCTTTTTGACGGCATAGGCCCGCAGTTAAAGTTATTATGCTAGTGGGATCCGGGGACATGCCCCCCTCCCCCCCACCCCCCCCCCCCCCCCCCCCCCCCCCCCTCACCCCCGAATTTGTTTTTATGTTAGAATGCATTAGGTGCATGCTGACGTATATTTTAGACTTTAAGAAGGGCAAAGATAACTAAACAAATATATATGAAAATGATATTTTCTGGTTACTACGCATCCTATACATCACCGCCCCACATATCCCCCTCCCCCATCATATGAAACAATTTTCATATGATTCTCATATGATGTTCATATGAATTTCATATGAATATCCTTTCATATGAGTTTCATATGTGGCAAGTTCGCCTATGTATGCTTTCCTCTTTGACTGTGCGATGAATGGAAAGATTGTGGATGTTTGTCTTCAATCGTGCTTTGTCATCCATTAATGATTCATTCTCTTGTTGCTCTGGCTTCTGCCCGATCATTGTGTACTTGATGTATAGCTTTTTGGCGTTAGATTGTTTATATTCATATAAACATGAGTATCTTTGTGGTATACGTAATAATACTACCTCGTTTGTAAAAGGAAATAGCCTGCGGGGATTTCTGAATGTATATTGTCCGTTTTCTTGGGATGACATTAGGGTAAGAGTGAGGTTTGGTGCACCCTAATACCTGGTTTAAATCCCCCAGCGGCCTTTTGTGCCAGTCCCAATTAAGGCGGTCAACCCTTTTATGTTTTTGATGTTTGTTTTATCCATCTTTATAATTGTTGTTTGTTTCTGTGCGTGTTTTTGTCTGACTGTAATCCTTGAATGATACATGTTTCTATGCGTGTTTTTGCCTGACTGTGATCCTTGAATGATACATGTTTCTATGCGTGTTTTTGCCTGACTGTGATCTTTGAATGATACATGTTTCTATGCGTGTTTTTGCCTGACTGTGATCCTTGAATGATACATGTTTCTATGCGTGTTTTTGCCTGACTGTGATCCTTGAATGATACATGTTTCTATGCGTGTTTTTGCCTGACTGTGATCCTTGAATGATACATGTTTCTATGCGTGTTTTTGTCTGACTGTGATCCTTGAATGATACATGTATGTCCTATTCAACTACTACGTCTACGTTTGTTTACGAGATCGTCTGTATCAGCTGATGTGTCATTGTGAATACTGCCAAATATTTTTTTAAGTTGATTGATTTTTTTTTAATTCTGAGACGATATTTTAGTCGTTTAATGGTCTCAGATGTGTTTAACGTCTCACGCCACAATTAATTTTCCATAGGGTCCCATTGTAATGTTTTTGTTCGTGGCATAGAGATAAAACAGATTTTGAAACATGTATTTATGCTTAAATTCTTCATTGATCCAATATCTGCAATTTAAAACACATTTAACAAATATTTACCAGATTGAATTTTTTTAAATTTCATGTTTGCGTGAAACCTATCAAAATTTAGCCAAAAATACAACTCCGTGGTGATTAGACCCATAATGTGTAAAATGAGGCAGAATTAGCCAGAAATCTTATATCAACATGCATTTTTCTGTGATCTCTTCCTAAAATGCTGTAGATTTAGAACCTGGTAAAGATAAATCAATGATTCCTGTAAAATGTAGAAAATCTAACTTGTTTTTTTTATCTACCTCCTTCATCTGTAGGGCACGAGTATTCAAGGGAGATAATAGTGGTGTGAGCCCTCAAAAGCGACACGTTAGTGAAGCCGTTAAACACGATCAGTGACGAAATGACTGATAGCAAACATATTTATGAGAGACTAAACATCGGTGAACACAATATGTTGACAGACTTTGACATTCTATTGACAGCCCTTGGCAAATCTAGTTTGTTATGTCGAATGTACGACATGTTCAAAAATTGACTTCAAAGCAATGTGGTACACATAACACGATTCAGTCTGGACGAAATCAGATGTATTTTGGTCTTGACTGAATTCGTGTTTTCGTTTCTTTGTTTTGAAGCTCAAAGTGGAAGGTGGAAAGGATGACAACACTACACTCAGTCGGAGATGTCAACTGTAACAACGTTCAAATGCTGAACTATAAGAAGAGATGTGTGACCAGCACGAAGTCTAACCATGGTCACGCATAATCCTCATTGTTACATGAGTCTGGACGAGACCTAACATATTATTGTTACAGACATGCCTTGTTGTTGTTACATATCCTAAAACCTGTTTTTAACGCCCTACGATATTTTTGCCACTGTTATTTGTGAGGTGTCACAGTAATTGCTGTGTGTAATGCGTGTAAAATGATTTCGTCAAACTGACTAAATGCATTTACTATCCTTTTTTTTATTACAGTTGTTGTTTCTCGATAAGTCATCGATAGAAATAAAAATGTTGAATCAAACAATGTTTTTAAAATGGTTATGAATTTTTTTAACCACAACTTTGTGATGCATTTGTTAAACAAGATAAACGCCAGTTGGCGTTAAAGTCGGGTTTTCCACAATATGAAAGATGAGTCATTTGAATAGTGTATGCAAGATGTTCACAACAGATTTTAGTCTTTTTCAACATATACAGAATTTGTGATACAACTCTTATCAAGTTACTGACAAACTGGATAAAAACTTAAAAGCAAATTCTAAGTAAAGAAACATGAATAATTATGAAAATATTCAAGGGGGCTAATTCTGAACCTGTTTCTCTATTTTCAGTAACAGTGACCATGACCCCAAATGCAATTTCAAGTTTCCAGTTTTATATATAAGTTACTTAACCATAAAGTTCCATGTCAATATCTCATTCCTAACTGAAGTTATTGAACGGAAACTTAGATTTGATAAAACAAAACAACACAAACATATGTAAAAAAAATAAGAAAACCCCCACTGGTGGTGGTGATGATGGGGTGGTGGGATGGTTGGAGTGGGGTATTGGTGGGGAGGGGGTGGGCGCGAAACATATTGATAAACTGATAAAACAAAACAACACAGATATATGCCAAAAACACACACATATATACATATATACACATTCGGTTGTTGGTGATGATGGGGTGGAGGAATGGTTAGAGGATGGGGGTGTGGGGGTAACATAGCTATAGTGTAAAAACAGACCAAAACAACACAATAATATGTAAAAAAAAAATCAAGAAATGTGTAAGAGTTGACCATAACAACACAGAAATGTGTAAAAAGACAACAAACAAAAAACGAGTTTCGATTGGGGGTGGTGGGTGGGGCCCACATAGCTATATGTGTAAGAATTGACCATAACAATTGACCATAAAAAAGAAAAAAGACGAAAGTAAATGGGCGTGGGGTATGGGGTCGGAGGGTGGGGGTGGTGCGAGGAAGAGGGAGCCCATGCCCCAATATGGGTGAAGTATGATTAAGATGCATACCTGCTATAAAAAATCCCAAAACCAAATTATATATATCTATGCTTAAGTACGTACTAGTGGGGAGAGGGAGTGAGGGGAGGGGATGGAGGGGTGGGGGTAGGCGGGGGCAACTTAGCTATATGTGTAAGAATTGACCAAAACAACACAGAAATATTAAAAAAAAATAAAAAGGCGTGGGGCGAGGAGGAGAGAGCCCATACCCCAATATGGGTGAAGTATGAATTAGATGCATAATGCTATAGAAATCCCAAACCAAAAGTATAGATATATACAACAGCTTACACGCAAACTTTGATCTGCCTTTATTGCACATTTTATGGGCCATCACAATTTGGGTTCCATGGGAGCCCAGATTTTGCAGAAGACAAAATTACTTACGCAACCCTTTACAACATACTAGGACAAGAAATGTAAGAGATATAGACCCGTAAACACAGCTTACACGCAAAATGTGATGTGAAATAGACACATTTTAAGGGCTATCAGAATGTGGGTTTCATGGGAGCCCAGGGGTTACAGGAACCAAAATTAATTAAGCAGCCTTTAAGATAATGCTATAAGGAAGCTCATGGCCAAATTTGGTTGTGACTAGGATAAGAAATGTAAGATATATAGACTTGTAAACACAGCTGGCAAAATTTTATGTGAAATGGGACACATTTTAAGGGCTTACACGCAAAACCTCGACGCCCACGCCGGGGTGATTTCATAAGCTTTCTGGTTAACACAAAGTTAAACTAGAAGCGTGTTCCACGGAACACCTGTGTCACTTGACGGGTGGTAATTCCATTTATTAGCATTGTTTAGGTTGCAGGTTTAAGTTTTATGAAAAGAGGCATAACTCTGTCAAAATGAAAGTCAGTTATTGGACAGGTTTAACGACATTCCTTAAAGGGACACACGGCAATCTTGAAGTGTTTCAAATGGGTGTCTTGATTTATATATTCACTATTTCGTCTTATTATACTATAAGTTTTAATATATTATTGGTGCAATAATCATGATAATATCAGAAATTAATAATATGCAAAAACACAAATTGCTTAAAACTATTCTTATAATTAATATTAATGATTGAACAAACTGCAAGTTATGCAGAAAAAACTAGCGTTCGAGTATCTAAAAAATAAATATTTCCATGTGTCCCTTTAAGATGAAGATGTGTGTGAAGTTTTATGAACATTATGTCAAAAACTTTTCAAGTTATGGCCAAGGTTAGGTTGAAGGTAAAGTGGCGGACGACAATGACAACGGACAAAATGACCCCTAAGTGTCTACTATGCTAATCAGCCCTATGAAGGACGACACAACAAAAAGGTTAACGCAGACTTAAACAAACGGTTAATGTAACATATGTTTTAGAGACAAGACATAGTTTTCTGGGTAAGGTTTTTGTTCATGAGAGGAAGGTGCTGTACAGTTTGATGAATGACAGAATCCTGATGTATTACCTTTAACTGAACACAAAGAGAAGTTACCTTTGTGCGCTAGGTAGGTTTTCTTTAGCTACAAGCCATCTTCACGAGAAAATGCTTCACATCAGAAGCTGGAAAAAAGTACACAAACTGACAAATGTAGACATGTTATTAACATTAAATCAACATATATACACTATTATTATCCAGTATATGTAATGGATCGAGTCTGTTCTCAGCGAGTTGGCTTATTTAAACACCTCGATGGGCGTACATCCGTAGCTGTAGTACGGTATAGCCACGCCTCTTTAGTTACCCTAAATTAAACGATTTAATGCTCTGCATTCATCAAAGAAAATGTCACCGACCATGCTACAAGTAACACTATGACGTCATAGTAACCGTACTCTAAATTCCAATATCTGGTAGTTGTAGTATGGTTTAAAACATTGATATGACGTCATTCGTTGTTGTTTCTGTTACAGTGTATAGCATATGTACTACTACACAAGAAATCTTACCTGTAACTGTCAAATACTGTCCATTATTTTAAGATTGTAACTGTCCTATATCTTATAAAAATAGTGGACAGTCCATTCTTAAAACAATAGACAGTTGTGTAGAAAATAGTGGATAGTTACAGGTAGGGTTTCTTGTGTGTAGTACAATACGATTGATAAAATGCACAAATAAAAAACAAAAGACGACATTTACTCAGCAAATGCCAAAAAAAAATTAACACGTAAATACATAGAATAAGATAAAATTTAGTAAAATACCCCTAATTAAATTGTTTTCAATATTAACCGTATTTTAACCGAGTTTGCTATTTTACATAAAAATCGTGCTCGGTTGCAA